>LQRL01142040.1:0-10368 GCA_001703475.1 Hydroides elegans
TTCGTCATTTCCAAAGTTAATTTAAGTAAAAACTGACCATCCTGCATATACGCATTGTTAAAGTTCACGGGGGATCCAAGGTCACTGACCTTCTAGTTTAAAATGAAATGCTTAAGATTTATAGTAATTTAAAACTCAAAAGTTTAGGATCGACTCTGAGTTTATGTGGTTGAGTTTCTTTACAGATTTGAAGCAATAAGACTGGCGATACTTTAATCGATTCGTGTATCTGCTATGTGTCCTTTAACTGTTATATGATATACATTCAAAATGATAAATAAATATATTATCAATATATATATATTGATTTGTATACGTGCTTAGTGATGTCTTAAAGTAGTTACATGTTGTATAAGTATTTTTGGACTAGTCAATTTGTTGTGCATTTGACTTTTGAACGTATTGTTAATGTTTATATTCAAGATGGCTTATTGGATCAAGGGATTAATATTTTTGAAGTACATGGTCTATTTTAGTGTTTTTTTTTGTTTAGCTAATTACTATTTGTTTTTTCCTTTGGTCTTTCTCTTTTGGAATGATAAAAAGATGTGAAGACATTGTTGCGGAAAGAAACATAAAAATCGCATTGTTATTGTATTAAAATTCTTAGTAATATCTTATTAAATAATGCAATAATATTCATTTTATTTCATAGCTAGAAACATTGAGTCTTTATTAATTTATACATTTAGATACAAATTAAACGATTCGATTTTCCGACATATAGTGACGTTAAAAAGCGAATATCCACTATATAGATAACGTTTATGTTTAATGTAATGCTAGATTTATGATACCAAGCGTGATACCAAGCGTGATTATTTATATTATTTTATAATGAATGTTTAGCTTATTGGCACACCTATAAATGAAATGAAAACGACAAATTTTCTGAAACAGTTAACATATACACAGATACAGTATAGCACATGAAGTAAACAAAGCGCTGCTGCCAAAACGCAGTAGGCAGCAGCCATGCAAACCCATACATTACTTATGCTACTTTAAGGTTATCTTCCACGAATTTTATGACACATATACATGTTTTTTGTTCATATATTTTCATCATATGAATAATATTTATATCATTCACTATTTTCATTTGAAAAATAGTCACCTTGCGGTGGATTTGGTGTTTAAACAGCTAATAAAATCGCATATTGAGAGAGCAGATCCTTTCAATTGGTCATATATTATTTCCAACATTGTAGAGATCTCAACACATATCAAGTGAGACAAATTAAGCAAATTGTCATGCTTAATTTTAAATATTCAGTTCATTCAAAACTTAATTAAATGTAGGAAAATCATTAAGAAAATATCGGGACGGAAAACAAGTATTATTCGAAAATTGCAATACATGTATATTCATGTAACTTCAAATTCAACATGAATATCCAATATGATCATTTTAAATACAGAATGGTACCTTGTCCGTTTCCTTGCTTTGTCGCTGGACAAAAGGCTGAACAATATTTGATATATCTCATATATTATTATTATTTTTTTTTCAATAGATTCTAATCGAAACTCGATTTACTTATCCGTCTTGTTTCCAAAACAAGGATGCGGGATGCTTAATAATCCCATTCACTCAGGACTTTATTATTTACTGTTTTAAAGATAGATATATGTATATAATTTAATTTAAATGCCATTAAAATCAAACTCAAACTCAAATTATATAACTTAGATTTCTAAAGCAATATCCATTTGTATTGTTACAGAGATTGAAAATGTTGAATATGTTGTTTACAAATATACATGTATTGCAAGTAGCAAACAACTATACAATAAATTCACAAATTGTCATATACATGTACATATATTTTGAAAACATTTATCTAAAGTAAGATAAATTAAATATGTAGATAGCATACATATTAATATTTTGACATCCTTAGAATCTATGATAGTAAACTATCACGTATCGCAAACAACAACTGTAGCAGTTTCCTTGTTCTAACTCATCTGTTTTATTTGCAATAAAATGTGTGTTTTTTCACACCAAACACATGAAATTGAAGATCTTGAGCTTGAAAAGTGGTTCAAGGATACAAAGGAAAAGATATATGGGATGTTAACAGGTTAAACGCACAAAACTTTACACAAAATACGAATCTACATGTATTTTAGTTAAAGTAGAGTATCACAAGATCATGTGTGTTGCCTGCCAATGCATGGCTGTTTACAACGCTGCTTAGAAATGTATGCAAATTAGCTGTGCTGTATCTGTGTATAGATTTTAACATCAAAACACAAAAGTAGACTACACTCAAAAGTGATTTATAAACTCGGGAAGAAGTCTATATAAAAACAACCCGGAACGATAAAGCTAAATATATATATATATATATATCTCGCTCGCTCTCTCTCTCTCTCTTACACTTATATGTAACGTATTTGTAAGTTTGAAAACAAACGTGTAAATGTAGGACATGTGTTCGCTAAATTATAAGCGCTCTGCTTTACCTCTCTTATCGATCAATAGTGGTGGTGCCCTAGATAAGGAATGCACACGTCATGTTATATCAAGTATCCTTCGAAAACGAGTGTGCGGTTATGCCTTGTGCATAATAAGCCGGAGCCAAATTTTGTTTATAGACTTCTATAGTGCTGGTATTACTGTGAAGGATATAACGATCAATACATTCTTATTCGAATCATATATCAACGTTGTATACACTCAACAAATCAAATGCATGTATTTGTTTTTATAATTGAATAGTTCACTTCATGCAAAGACTTATGTATAAATAAATAATTATTAAATATGATAAAGGCATTTCTAGAACTCATGATATAATGATTAAAATAAATTGAACAATGGATAATTTACACAGAAAACTAAAGACATCATCATCTAAGAATCATTCATCGAAAGTACCCAAGAAAAATGATTCAACCTCATCCTTCGAAACAGGCTGCTTATCTAGTTCTCTGGACGGAAACACATTTACTGAAGAAATTTACATGTTGACCGAAGATGAGGTAAAGGGAATAATGCACAGAGGTGATTTGTCTCGAATCACCGAAATTGGCGAATGGGCTGCTAGTGCAAGCAGAAAATGCGACTGGGACAAAAAGAGTAGAGAGTTTAGTGGGCCATTTTATTTCGAATATTGTCGCAACTCAGATGGTGCCTCACTACATGCACTCACTCAGCTACCGTGTTTTCACTTGTTTGCAAGGCCTATTATAAATAAACTTTATTCATTTTATTTAAACGATGACCCCGTTTATCTTTCAAAGTTTCGCGATGCTCTCCTTCCGTATGTAGCCACAGATCATGAAAGTGTGTTACGTATGGGGCTTCGTGATGCCATCGAGGAGCAGCGTCCACTGTCAGTTTGCGAATTCCTTGATTCAATGTGGTCGAAGACTTTCTTAAATCATAGCAATGATGTTCAAAAGATTAAAGACTTATATATTGAAATTCTTGAGGGACAACACATTTATATTACTGATGCATCGTTGATAAAATTGATCATACATATTGGCATATCTCGCCATATGAGTATACTTTTTGATTTCATTAACGACCCTTCACACATTGATGACCACGATAGCTACTATAAATCAAAGGTGCTGGAATGGGTTGTATCTTCTAATTTGACCATTGATGAAATACCCATTTTAGGACATATTCATAGTGATGATCTATTGTTGGGACATGCTTGGTATGATAAGCGCAAATTTTTGACATCAAAAATACCTACGCAAATATGTAAGTTATTCGAAACACGGTCCAAATCAATTGAATACTCGATTGTGGCGACGGTTCTGGAACAGATCGATATCTGTGCATGTAGTTGTAAAACAAATGAAAAGATAAAGGCGGTCAGTTGGTTGTTAAATAAGATGTGCAAGATAATGGAGGAAGCTAATCCCTGTGCTAGATGGGAACCGATACTAACAGGAAGTGCCGCAGAATCTACTCAGGCCTTATACATAGACGAGTTTGACTATATTTTGCACACCAATTCAAAAACAAATGTGCGATCTATAAAAGACCTGAAAACCGCTGTTTCAAAAATGAAGGAAATGGTGCATCATCCACGTTTAACCATAGAACGCATGAGTCTGCGTACTATCGGCAAATACCCATGTTTATATATAGGATGGGTAGATGAAGAGCTTCGAAATACATTTATTTCTATTGACTTAGTTCTTGTATATGCATCAGAAAAAAATGTCATTCTACCACATCACAACTTCCTATCTGTACATCAAGAGCAGCATCCGTATTTGGCTAATACATCACTACATGATGCATTACAAGATCGCGATAGAACAAACGTGAATGATAAGGGTACGTCATCAGTTACAACGAACTATCCCTGTTTATTTGCCGAGCTATATGAGGATGTAACGGTGTTTTCGTTGGTTGTAAAATAATTTGATCAAGGCTCTGCCCCGGTATGTCATTGACGGCTACCGTTTGGCAAAAGGCTACCGCCTCGTGTGTTTTATTCAACCGATTGTGCAAGAGCTTATTCATCTCGGTGTTACTCTTGATATTCATGAAATCATAAAAACGTATCACTTAAAGACCTGTGTATTCTACTTGACTAAAAGCTATGAAGGTGGCGATTCGGATACCAAAGGACACAGCAGATGGGAATGGGCAATATCTATCTATGAGAAACTGCGTGAGTTCATTTTGCTTGGCAACGTCGTAGAATTTTTTGCCAGAGCTCGATATGTGTTTAGAGGATATCTTCTTGAATGCGAACACAATGAGGATTTTATGGTAGAATTACCACGGTTTGTTTGCTGTCGCCGACGAAAGGCACGTCTTCTTGTTGTGAACCAGATCATCAATGTACTGCGCCTGTCATGTGACCAGTTTCAGGAGACGGATGCATGCAAGGAATAAACATGCAAATTATGTCATTGATACGACATTGTTTCTAAATATAATTGTGTTACACCTCGAATTATTATAGTGAGCATGAATTTACGTTGTATTATGCAATTATTTATTTGTTTTATACTTTGGATATCGATATTTGGATATGTTTAATAAAACATCGAGTCTATCCTTTGGAAACTACTTTCCCTTGTATGCTTGCCCTGTGAAGTAATATTTGTTAAAATAGATAAAATTAAAATATCATGTCGTACTATAAATGGGAGTCTGCTGTTGTAAGACGCCATATTTTGCTACTTATGAGTTAAAATGAAATATTCATGTATATTTATTCTGAAGCGTTGATACAATAACGTTTATAAAGAGGCAGCAACAACAATGTTTCTTCATAGTCTATTTCAAAAATTATATAGTCTACCTACTTTGTTCAATAAATATATTTTATATCATAATGCTTTAATATAATATTGTAATGTAACAGGTTACCCTGTCTTACACAATTAAATTTACAGGTTTATCTGGCGAACCACTTAAAAATAATGTTCAGTACGACATCATATTCCATGTGAGTGAATACAAGGCTTTCTTAGTTTGAACACTGAATAAAATAAACCTAGCACAAAAATTACTCTTTTTAATGACATAGCGATAAACTTAGGATCATTATGCACTCTCTGCAACGTGTGGAATCGACAGGGTTCAGAAACCAACTAAAGTGTTTTGAATGTTTTTTGAATGTTTTCAAATAAAAACATTTACTTACGGGCATTCTTATTTATAGTCCGTGTGTCAGGAAAAACTTGTTTTTTCATACGAGAAGCGACGAGAATGCTTAAAGAATATATTATTTAGAATAAATAAATAAATATTTGAAATGATTTAGGTAACGCGTTGAACAATAGCAAAGTGTTTTTCGCTGTAAAGCGAAGATCAATTAAAGTAAGCTTTAAACATGTACCAGTGTAAACATGTATGTATGGCGCATTGGGCGAAATTTTATATGATTTGATATCACTGAATTGACCAAAATAAATGAGATTCGAAAAAAAAAAACATGCACACATTTTCCCAGGTCGTGATTCAAAATACACGCATGTAATGTTTTCCGATTGATATACCGGTAGTCTCCTTTAACCACATATAGACCTATCGATGATTTATTTAAGATAAGACTACCGAAATTTTGATTTCTAATTGCAATAGTATAAGAGTTAGGAAAAAATAAACAACATAGTTTTATTCATATGATATTCATATATGTATCTAATAGATATAACGGCTACAAAAATATTATTGAAAACTAAGTGCTATTATGATTATAATTAAAAACGAATAACATTATTCTGCTTTTGGCGCCAATCGATTCTCTTTTCTATATAATAGTCCTTGTGTTCAATGAAAAAAATAAAAGAATCTGATTTCGTAAGATAGAATATTTATATGAAATAAATTTATCCCATTCTATAGACTTGGTGAAATTGTAAATTATAAACATAATGAGATTGTTCAATAGAAAATTCAGTCTAACTTTTTCACCGTTCAAACAGTTTACAATTGTATATAAAATGGTTTGAATGACTGAACATTTATAAATAAACTTTGCTTTTGGAAACGTATAGGGATACTTTTTTGGGGAATTTATATAAAATATAAAAATGAACCTCACATCATATCAACAGTGTTTTTATATACAATAGCTAAACTAAAAATGAAGCATAAAGTCTCCGACGAAATCATTACTTTTTAAATACTGCGGTGCTGATTTAGTCATCAAACGACATAATCACTGTTGTGGCAATAATCGATATCCAAACGAGAATGCCAAAGATTAAACCGACATAACTTAGGGCATACGAAACTCGAATCGAACTTTGGGCATTCTGATCTCCTCCGTCCTCTGTTTTATACACACACACTGAAATAATGAAACAAATGATAGAGCTTTAAATATGAATGATTTAACAATAAAACTATATCAAATTTCTCGAAATCGAATCTCGGACATTTTTAGTCGCTTTACCACCCGACAACACCACATCCCTGCAATCATGTGATGAGCGCTTACACGATGAAACGATTAAACGATATCAAAACTTTTTGAAATTGAACCTTTGAATTGGTACATTCGTCCGCTTTTCACATGTAATGCTCACCCACACGATAATCATTCCATTAACGATAAAACGATTAAGCGATTAAACTATATTGAAATTTTCGAATCGAATCATGCAGATACCGGCATGTGAATCATTGATTATGCGCATCTTCATAGATTTAAGCTTTGAGTTTCAAAAAAAAGAAATCCCTTAAACTTACGATATATAAACCTATATTACTCACTTGCAACCAACACAGCGGCGAGTCCCAATGGGAAGCAACAACAAAAACACACGAAGAACGCAAGCGGGAGGGCCCAGCGTTGTTCTTCATCTTTAGACTACAATATTAAAAATATATTTATCAAGAATACACATGTAGTTTCAAAAGGCTTTTACTTAAATTAATCCTGCCATTATGCAATAAAAAAGTAAATAAATACACTTTCGAGAGAAAGACACCATTTCATAAACGCTCGTGAGTTACTTTTAATTTATAACGGTATCGTATCCACAAAAAAAAATCGTTGCAAAAATGTGGTACACTCTCCTTGCGCAGTCTTGTTCGCATATATATCATAATCGATAAGTGTTTTTATGAGGTTTTTTGAGGCACCCACATAAAAGGGCTAATCAGTTTATGAATCACCAATCAGTTTTTGGGTCACTCACTATTTTAAATTGAAATAAGATGAAATATACTTGTTTTTACGTAACAAATGAAATCATGAACATGCTTTAGTGTTAGCATTGGCATGATTTTTTTTTTTGTGTAAACAAAAGTTTGTTAAATGCTATTTCTATGACAAATAGTAAGTGACCCAAAATCTGGTTAGCTCTTCTGTAAAGAATATATTATTTTGATACTTAAAAAAAGGCAAAATATGGCCTGTTTTATTACACATTTGAGGTATAATGTATTCTTTACCTCACATTCAATAGTCTCCACGACCACCTCATTTTGAGCATACGTTGTCGGACCGTCCGTCACAGGCTGATAATACGTTGCCCCTGTGTACTCGTTTGGTTGTTGGATTTGGCCATATAAATCATCATATTGGGGCGGAGGAACCTCTTGATGTTGCTGGTTGAAATCTTTGGCTAATTCCACGGTGTCTTTGTGTGCTGTCGTCATATTTGCCAGGGTCGGCTGATGTTAAGAGGTGCTAGAATCATATTTAAGTAATTATATGTTTGAGACAATAACAAATCCGGCGTGAGTCGCTTCTACCTACGGTCTGGCCACATATGAAGCTTCAGACTTCTTAAAAACCATTTATGATTGATATTTTCCTTTGAAGAATCACGATTTCAACGTGAAAACTAAACATTATATTCTGTATTTTATTTGGTATATCATAAAATTGGGTTTGACCTTTTCTTCAACGACAAATCTGTGTATTTAAATATTTAAATTTAGGTAGAATATATAGACATGATGAAACTCTTTGATATAAGTCGTCGAAAATATAAGATATAACTCATGTAATGTGAAAGGGTAAATCAACATACCTTGAAACGTAATCCGATGAAAATATTATATACGATTTGTCAATATGCATAAAATTGTAGTTTATTGAACTTTGTAAAATGTATCAAAAACTCATGTATGTAGAATAAATGACGCATATTTAATTTCAACTAATAATTAGTTTCAAGTACATTGGAATGATGCACTACCTTACAAGAACCTCTAAATTTATTCATTTTCATCATATTTGTATTTCCTTATGGGGCACACTTGATCATTTATCTCTCTCACTTGTGCGAGAAAAAGTTTTAACACCGAAAGATGCGCAATTTAATTATTGATTTTACTGGGGAGGCAACGAATTGAGAATCGAAGGGTCTCTGGTGTTCAAAACTGTTGTATATTGAATATTGTTTTTAAGACTAATTTCTGTGCAGTAAATTTGTAATTCATTTAATGATTTCTTGCGATTTTACACTCGTGTTAACGTCCCATATTTCACTCAATGGCATAAGTTTGCTTGATAAGCGATATAAACTTTTTATTTTATTGAGTTGAAAAAAAAACTGAGATACCGCAATTTCCAATGTGAGACGTGCATTCATACATTGTGTATACGTATTTTAGTAAGGAAACGCTCTCGCGGACGGTTCGATGATCGCTTCGAAATTCAAAGAAATTATAGTAAAACTAATATCGATTGATTACTATATACTCTTTAACTTTGCAGTGATCGAAGAAAATTCCGCAGGGGCGCAGGGGCGCACATACCAATCTGGCTTTCTTAAGACGTCCTCATTGCGTTGTTTTCGTCCCTGCGTCCACAGACGCAATGTAACATTAAAAACAGGAGGTCATTTGGATAGTAAAATTGACGTCGTTAAAACGTCTTTTGTATATGCGTAATTCGACGTCCCCATTTGTGATTGTACGTAATCGGGACGTGCCGAACCGAAGTCGCCATGTTGGCGTTTTTAGTCGTATATTCACCAATTTCTATATTAAAAAACCGCTAGGTATGGGTTATACAACGTGAGATTAATGCGTCGATTTCAAAATTAGAAACACACAATGCGTGTGACTGATCACTTTGGATTTTCATGTAAAATGTAGATAAGGTATATTTAACAGCATATTGAATAAAACATATCATATAAAGCATTTTTACTTCAAACATATATAGAATACATAGAGTCTATGATTCTAAAGATTGTTTCGTAATGCCATATGACTTATAAAATTCTACCGCGCGGTACACTACAGTCGATACAAGAACAAGAATCGATAAGACTTAATGGCTTTTGGTCTATACAAATGACAACATCACCACAAGGGCAATGACTGCTATCCAATTAAAAGCACCTAGGACAAAACCGATCCAGCTGAGGACCAGTGAAACTCGAATCGAACCCCGGTTGGTCGGTGCATTTGCCTCGTAGTTTGAGATGCATACTGAAACAAACCAATTTTAAAAGGATATTATATATAAAAGGATTCAAACTATTAAGTACGACACTGATTATGCAAAATAAGCGAATTTGAATAGCAATTGTCGTTGGCTGTTTTTGTGACTTGTTGATTCTTGCGATTTTCGACAAAGAGAAATAGACTGAACATCACTCCCCAAGCTTGTTGCATGTTAAATCTTAACAATAAAACTATTGAAGCATAATTCATTTCTAGAATCAAGCACGGGCATATTTCGCTGATGGCGTAGAGATGTGGAGTTCAGATGGATACTAGAGGGCTGGACGTTGAGGGTCGGGTGAGTAGGTATAGGAGGGGGAAGGTTGGAGCGGGCGACGGGGGGTTGGGTAGGGTACGGCTGAGGCTGGGAAGGGGGTGAACGGGTCTCGAAAAGGGAGGGGATGGTAAGGAGAGGAAGGGAAATTCTGGGGAAATGGACAGAGGGGGGGGGGGGGGGGGGG
>LQRL01142055.1:1561-19373 GCA_001703475.1 Hydroides elegans
CAACTGACGTTTAAAAAATTATACGTATATTCTTGTTATCACTTTGATATTTTACCATGTGATATTAAATTACTTAAATTTATTATTTTAATTATTTTTTTAGTGATATCATATATCGAACATATATTTTTGATTATTTTTTAAAGTACAATAATTTACTTATTTTGTCTATTTTATCAACTTCAAAGTTTATACAAATTTTTATTTTTCATCGAATTTTTGCAAAAATGTAATATGTTATACATTATTTACATCTTATTTGCAACGTCATAAACATATTTATAAATATTGTCATTGAAAGAAATTATTTTGCAAAAAGTGCATGAAAATGGTCAAAAAACGCTGGGTTTTCCCAAATGTAAAATTGGGACTTATATAAGTATTTTTGTCACAGTCATTGTACGGAAAAAAAGCATTCAAAGCGAAAAACTTCCGATGAGTTGCCAATTCCCCTATTATAATCCCAGAGAAGGATATAAAACAAATCATTACATAATTTCAGAAGCAGATGTCCCGAAAATACATTTTCTTGCCCAACCTATCTTTGAACAAAAATGGCTTAATCCCCAATCTGTTACACTTAAAATATACATGGGATATGAATATAAATATATCTTTTGATTAGGAAAGCAGTTCAATCAGGAAATATGTGGTCGAATTGCCTAAAAATACGAGTAATTCTATTAACAACAAGCAACAAATGAAAAGATGTTTTTATAAAACAAGGCACTCTCTTTCTTATAAGTACAGTTTTCTCAAACTTGATATACTGTGTTATGAAAAAGCAAATTCAATTTATCATAGGTAATAATATATAAACAAAATAAGTCATGATCCTCAATGAGAAGCAGGATAATTTGAATTAGATTAGTATGAGCATTTTATGAATTGTGAACGCTTATATTTATCGTTTATTTAGCCATTAATGCAGTTGACATGTTATCATGGCGGCAAAACTGATTTTACTCTGCCGAAAATAATAAATTTTGGATATGTCTCATTAAAGACAAATTTAATGGGTTTAACGTAGATTAACCAGGTCAAACCATGTAAATTAAAGCTTTCCTTTAAAAGGAATGCTGAATTTAATAGTGTTAATGATAGAAATTTATGATAGAAATTTAATGATAGAAATTTAATGCTTCAATGTAATGCTTAAACTTAACTTATCATTTTATGCCAACCCACAACTGTTAACCACTTTCTCTACTCTCTACATATTAAGTTAACATTAGCATGTTATTCATAAGCTCATGGCTTGAATATGGGAATACCTTATGAATGTTATTAGGTGTTTATTAACACCTAACAATATTGAAGCTGAATGTTATATTCTTTTTATTAATGATATACCAAAGAAAACCGTTATTTAAAAAAAAAACATTTTTGCCATGTCATTTTGGTCGATAATATAATATGTTTAATTAGAGAGGTTGTGCAGAATGTCAAATTAGGCTAGACTGTCGTAAATTTCATGTAAACAATCCAGTAACAAGCAATGCGATTGGTCATATTTGGGTCAATGGCTATCAGCTGAAAGATTTTTCAAACCTGCACAAACTCTCTATTATATTGACAATCAGGGTAGATTATGTTTTTTCTCCTACATATTAGCTTGGATAAGAAAGCAACCAATTTGAAATCAAGTATTCGAACATTAATTCATGTTTTCATTGTTTTATCATGAAAATTTTATTTCGAAAGTGGAAGAGGAAAATTACCCGGCTGCAAAATTTTGGTCAAACACAAACACAAATATTGGTCAAACACAAATAACGCAAAAATGTGGTCAAACACAAACACAAATATTGGTCAAACACAAATATTGCAACTTAGCTTTTTTTAAAAATAATTTATTTAAGTGGTGTTCTGACCATGTAATAAATAGGTATGAATATATATGAAAAACAAAATAATATTATATGAACTATATATTCAGAAATGATAAAGTAATTAACGGCATTGAATGAATATCACTTTGAGAATTCAGGGTTATTTGGAAATTTCAAATCGAAATTTGAACTTATTTAGCTTCAATTCAAATGCGAGCTAATAATTGGATGGTTGAAGTGAATGTTCATTCTTAAACAGTAGATTTACAACTTTATCGTTTAATAGAGGTATTTGAGTGAACAAATAGTAATTATGAAAAAAGTGTTCCATTTATTGCAATCTAACTTCATCTCACAAAAATAAAATGATGGAGTCAAATAAACCATGGAAGCGTTTTATTCTCTGCTTGTATGTTAACAATTAAACAATTGTTTATCTAAACCACGATTTTGCATCTTGAGCTGAGATAGAAATTTCATAATGTTTACATATTCAATTCTTTAAAATATATATTTCAATTTCCATATTTATAAGTATGTTTATATCCATTTATTTTCCATTGCATGTTCTTTGCTCAGTCTGCATAAGTATAATGTCTCAGATTGAAATGTGTAAAGCATTCATTCAAAGAGAAATAAAATCAAATTAAAAGGATTTTTCTAGGTCATAATAAAAATATTTATTGATTACAGCATATACTTAATTGCCTATATATTTATGCTATTCTTATATCTCGCTTAATTAAATCAAATAATGTCACAATACATGATTCAATATGTCTTAATCTCAGCATATATATATATAAATATATATATTGTACTTTATTGTTTGTATGTGTGTTATTTAAGTGTTTCATAATAAATATTTGGATAACCATATATTTCATTTGCAAAGTGAATAAAAACAATTTGGTTAAACAATTATGAAATATGATAAAGTGTGTAAGCTGTTAATCTTTCAATTCATATTTTCATTCGACCTAATACTAAACCTTTAACTATCTTCTGCATGTGACTGAATCGCAGACGTTTGTTCATATAAAGGGATGAACTTAGTTTATACCTAAGTATTTTACGGTATACAATTATAAAAACCAACGTGAAAATAAGTGAAAGAATTAACATAGCATGGAATTCGAACAACATTAACAACGAACCGAAATAACAAAATAATTTACATAAAAGGAATTAAACTTGAGAATTTATTATTATATATGCGCGACAAGATTATGATGTGATTAATTGAGTTACTATTGATGAGGAATGGACAAGTAAAGCATAAATACAGAATAATAAGCGACATATCGAACGATTTATTAAAAATTGTGTTTTCAATAGCATACTTTGTGTTGACTTAAATGTTTATTTTCAGATCAATCAGAAGATTGAAGCTAAATTGATGCCTTATAATATATCTATAATTTTCCATGAAGCAACAAGTCCAATCTGTTTTGTTATCAATCAATTATGTTTACACTAAGTATATTTTTTTCAATTCAATTAAATCCATACATTAACATTACTGTCATAAATATGATGGTCAATTATGAATTGTTCATGACATAAAGATGCATTACATTCTAGTAATAAGAAATCAGATTAATGTATCAAATAATAGTGTACTAAGTTAGACACACCATGATGAAACATTTAGATGGTCAATCAAAGCATACATTCAGAAAAGCTTAATTATATTTTGTTTATTTTTATTCAAACAAAGCAATTCCTCATTAGCCTATATGTTCGCCCAAAACTCGGGAATTATTTCACATTTTTAGCATCGCTACAAATCTTTCTCAAATCATATTGAATGTAAATTTTCATATGTTCTTAAACATGATTAAGAAACAATCGAATACATGAATTTGATATTTTTAATCGTAGCTAAATAAATTTGTCGACTTTTTTGTGCTTATATATTCAAGATTCAAAGCGCATAAAATGATCCCTTATTGGTTGAATATAATCAAGCACTGTTGACTCAATCCATGGCTTTAGTATGAATATTTTGTATAGATTAATCAATAATTCGTTATCTATAAGAACCGTCACTTAATCCTAATCGCTAAGTTATCTGCTTAGCATTTGTCAAAACAAATTGTAAAACAAATTTCCACAAAAAAGTCAACTTAGTCCATTGCACGGGAATTGAATTGAATTGGTTTACATCTTGAATTATAATCAAAATGAAAATTTCAAAGGCTTTATTCTTTTCGATAGGTATTCGATTCTAGTTCATTGTCTTACAAAATTAGGTCATTCATTAATATTACAAATTGCAAAGCTGTTGAGGTAAAAAGTTGAATTTCAGACGCTTTAATTAGTTATGATATATGATTGTTATTACCATATGAATGCTTTGCAATGAGTTTACATTGTCAGAAACTGGGAGATGCGTTATGAAAAGATATATTCTTTCACTTGATTTGGTGGAAGTAAAAATATATTCAAAATATGCTAGTTAAGAGACGTGTTCCTGAAAAATTCATTTAATTCAATGTCCAACTACGATATTGATTTCATATCAATTTACAAAGAATGGACTGTTTTTTCTTGCGCAATCCACGTCAGCATATCAATTTTCATTTAATATCATTAATTTTGCAAACTAGAAAAATTGCTACGAGACTCCTCCCCATCTGGTTATAAATTGACAGAGCGCTTCATCGGCGGGACTCACTCAACAAATCCGTTTACTATTTTAAGAAACGTGGGAAAAGAGCGAAGGTAATGAGTTAATAGGCCTTCACTTATTTTCTCTACGGAGGTACTTTAGCCCACCAAGTATAATTTAAGTTAAATTACAATTTCTATATAGAAAATAGCACGCTTTGTTATTATAGGATAATATTTTTATTAGATTGTTTACTTTTGAAGATAAACGTCGCAAGTGATTTTAGTAAGAAGCCGACTGCACTTGAACTGTCACATATTTCGTATATTATGTGATTAATCATAAAACTAATTAATTTCATTTTTGTTTATATAATTCTATAAAATAAATTTGTTGAGAAAAAGGTCAAATATGTGTGTTCACATATCTGTGAAGGCCAACATGAATGACTCATACCGTTTCCAAGTATAAATAGATATGTTTATACTGCAACATCATATACCAATTTAAGTCAGTTTAGAGTAATTTAAGTCAGTTAGTTTCATATATTAGCTAAGCAAACAATGTTGTTCCCTTAACAGTACTTAAGAATCATATAACGAAATGGCCCATATAAAGCAATTGTCACTGCTAGAGGAACCGGCATTTAAAGCTTTACAAGATTTTTATGCTGACAGAGGACATGCTTTGAATATGGAAAATATGTTTGCAGCTGATGCGTCACGATTTTCGAAGTTCAGGTATGGATTATATTTGTTTTAATTATTTTTGGTTAAAGTATTATGGTTACCCATTTAATAAAATATAAATGATAAATTTGAAAATTTCTTCATGGCAATATCTAGTAACAAAATAAGTATTAACTAAAGAATTTTAAAATGCACATTTACAACTACAGATATTATACAGAAATATTAAAAAGTTCTTAAAATTTACTTTTGATATATTCCCTTTCTGACAGACATGTGCAGATTTCTATGTTTAGATTTGTATATTTTTGATCCTCCACATAAAGACGAAATTATAAAAAAAAAATGCATACCTTACAGTAACATATTGGAAACGGGCGAGGGAGAGCTGTTATTCGATTACTCCAAAAACATAATAAATGAGGAAGGCCTTGGACTGCTGTTGAACCTGGTAAAACATAGCAGTTAAGATTTAGTTAAGATGAAAATTGATATTTATTTTCATCAGTGTGTTTATTGTCAGTAAATTCCCTGTATTAGAAAATTTTTTTAACAATATTAAGCTCGAAGTCTTATTGTATCTTATATGTATCTTATATGTATCTTCCATTAGCAACAAAATATTTGATGTGGTATTTGTTATTGTTTCAATAAGGTTTGCACTTTTTTTGAAAATAAAATGATTATGAATATAAAAGGAAACATGTTTTACAATAGGCACGATCTCGTCATGTCGAAGAATTTCGAGATGCTACATTTGCTGGTTCCAAGATAAACCTCACTGAATTTAGAGCTGTTCTGCATCATGCGTGCAGAAATCGGTCAAACACACCCATCTCTAATGATGGCGCTGATGTAACTTTATCTATTTGTCATTTTCCTTTATCATGTCAAGCATACACGAATATCTTCAATATTATTTTTTGTAAATATCTTAACTATAACATATCTTAATAATAAATTGTAAATATCGTTTCTTTTGATTTTCAATATTTTTAATGTTGAAAAGTTTAAAAATGATTTATCATAACAATTGATCATTTTTAAAATGTTTTTAAAAGCAATCAAATATTGATATGAACAAGATTTTAGATAACGTAAATCCAGCACGAACACGACAGATGGCTGTAGATGAGTACTTACTTTAATGATGGTTTGTTTAAGGTTATGCCAGACGTCAATCAAGTACTTACTAGAATGAAAATATTCACGAAGCAAGTACGATCTGGTGAATGGAAGGGATACAGTGGTAAACCAATAAATGATGTTGTCAACATCGGTATAGGTGGTTCTCATCTGGTAAGATGATTGACGACATTGTTTTGCTAAAATACCAATCATATTTGTTTTTAATTAGTTTTTAATTATTCATATTCCTAGTGTTAGGAAGACATGTTAGGCTTACTTCATATATTTACAGTTATCAGAAAAGGTTTTCATTAAAAACATATAATCTCTTATATATGATCAGACACTGTCTCTTTAAAAATTATCATATTGAAAAAAGCTCGATGCTATATACATATATGCATTTTGTAAAATTAGTGCGATGTGTCCTGAAACATTAAGATCAATCTAAATAAACTGTTTTTTTTTAATTTGCTCCGTTTTTAAATGTTACTAATTGTTCTTTTATAACTGTTTATGGTAAAACAAATATATAAAAGTATGCATATCCAGGGCCCGCAAATGGTGAGCGAAGCTTTGAAGCCGTACAACAGAAATGGACCAAAGATTCATTGGATCTCAAATGTGGATGGTGCTCACGTTGAGGAAACTCTTGAAACGCTAAATCCTGAAACCACTTTGTTCATCATTTCTTCCAAGGTATTTATTTAGATAATTTATTAAAGCCTTATTTTATTGAAATATAGCATAGCTATTTTCTACAAACGCTCATATTATATGTGGCTATTTTCATATTTGCAAAATTAATGGTGAATATAATTATTGTGTTTTTTTTTCTGTTAATTCACTATTTATATATGTTGTCTATCTATAGTCCTTCACAACTCAAGAAACATTGGTCAATGCGAATGCAGCTAAATTGTGGCTTACGGAGAATGTTAAAGATGTAAGTGAGCTATGTGTGTAAGTAAGTGGACAATGTGTAATACTGTGCTAACAAATAACCATTCATAAATTAAAGTATTGATGCTGGGTAGTTTAGATACTCACAAGTGCACATGGTTCTGAGTAGAATTTTAGGTCAATTGTTTTTAATTTTTCTAGACAATAAAGCTAATTTTTATATTCAACCATCGGCTCTTTTTTAAATAAACATTAGAATTCATAAGAATTAGTCGAAAAGACAGTCGCTTTCATTTGAAAGATTGTTTAACTATCTATAACAGATAAGATATTTAATTAAAATATTACGTTTATCACTAAACATATTTTATTAACTCGCACAACTGACAGATATATGTTTATTAAGTAATATTATGACCCTAAGAGCTAAAACAAAACAAGAATAATATTGTCATAATCTATTCATATTTTTAGGCAACATCGGCAATAAGAAGGCATTTTGTTGCCGTGACAACAAAAGCGGTATGTTTTCAAGCGATTATTTATATTATATTATTACTGTGTAGTTGAAGGCAAACTTTCTTACAATAACTTGCATGATCCAATTTTTTTACTACATTTAGTATAAACAGTAAAGTCCACGGATGGTTAACGTTGTTGCTATTATTTGATATTCATCAAGCATATATGAAGAAAACATATTGGTTAGTTTTGCTTTTATGTTGAAGGCTGAGCAATACGTTGCTGATTTTGGAATCGCTCCGGAATATCTTTTTGAATACTGGAATGTAAGTTATTTTATATTTATTTGGTTGTTTATATGCCGGTTATTAAAATACATAAATATATATATGTTCTACAGGTGCTCTGTCCAAACTTGTCTAATTGTGAATAAAATATCTATATTTGTTTAATATGATTATTTTCATCTATACATGTTTGAACATCAGATTTGTGTTTGCACATATTCAGAGTGATATATGAGAAAAAAATCTCTGAATCATTTTTTTTTCAAAAGTGGGTCAACTCGCAATTTTCTCAATGGTCCTCAGGTGGCTTACCTGTCGCATTGGGAATAGGTGAGTATTTCATTTAAAATGATACATTGGCTATTGGGACTTATAAAATGAGAAAATATAATGTATTCAGTAAGTCGGTGCATGGAAATACACTTGACATCTAGCGAGCATACGGGGTCTCGATTCGAATTCTGAATCTTCAAATTCGAAGAATTCACTCTACCACTGAGCTATGATTTATCTGAAGTACATCTATGATGATTATCTATATTTTTATTTCATTAAATAGGGGTTTCTTTTTTATTATTTTCTTCGTCAATGTAATTTGTCAAATATAGATAAATAGAATCGTAATCGAAATAGGCATTATAGAACCATTTAGCATCAAACTATAAATTCATATAGAAATGTTAAACATTATAGATAATCATAAACTGCAATTACCTTAGTAATAGATATTTATTAAAGTAATGCTAACATCCTTTCAATGTAGTATGAGTTGATAAACCGCATATTTTGTTTTATGTGCTTCTTAGTGTGTTTAAATTTAGACCCGATATATCTATATACATTTTTTAAATTGCCAATATAATTGTGAATGGTAGGATTTGATAAATTTGAGGAATTGCTTGAAGGGGCACACTTCATGGACAATCACTTTGTTTCTGCACCTCTAGAAGAGAATGTGAGTTTGAACTATACAGTATTTATCATATATTTAGTATATATACATATTTTTCTAACAAAAATGTTTTATTCTCTATCAGTATTATTTTTATGACAATTTTGTAAAAAATTGCATACAACAGATCAGTGTGAATATTTTGTAGATTCCGGTAATTCATGCTCTCCTTGGCATATGGTATCATAACTTTTTCGGTGCAAGTTCATATGCGATTCTCTCTTACGATAATGTAAGTATTTATTCATGGCAAAAAATGTTTTTATTTTTATTCATTTCAGAATAGCTTGTATGGACATATTGTATTAATTTATGTATCACGTAAAATAAACACACACCTTTAGAGCGCAAACTAAGTATAATCAAATTTCATTATTTCATTATATCACAAATATTGAAAATATACGCTTTTTTGTATTTTCTTATAATCATTTATAAATAACTTCAGCATTTGAAGTATTTTTGCGAATTCTTTCCATCAATTGAAATGGAATGCAATGGAAAGATGGTTACAAGAGATGGAAAACCAGTGAAATACATAACATGCCCGATTGTTTGGGGACGGCCAGGTACGGATATGCAGCACACAATGATGCAGATTATCATGCAAGGTAAGTTATAGAATAAAAACCATTGAAAACAATTGCAAATATTTGTTTGCAAGATTAAATAGCTTTATACAAGTGTATGACTTTTAAAAATATAAATAATACGTTCAAAAGTATCCATTCAAAAAAGTTAGTCGTACAAAAAAAACTATAAAGGGTAGGAACCAAAACAACTACAGTGCTCTTGTATTGATGCGCACAATAAAAGCAGTGTCAGTATAGTCATTACAAAAAACAAGCGTTGAAAATGTGAAGGTGTCAATGCTTTTATTTTCAATAATAATAAGTGGACTAAATAAGTTATTATATTTGAATCATGATTTTGTAAGGTACACGGATGGTTCCATATGACTTTTTGGTGCCAATAAAATCCCATTCCTCACTGCAGGGAGGTCTTCATCAGAAGGTACGTTTATATGTTTTAATCATATCACTTTTAGAAATATGATATATTGTTATTATATGTGAGCTGGATTGATTATTATTTACTGGATTATGTGTGATGAAAATAAGTCCAATATCTAAATAAGTGTTTTGGTACTGTTACATGCAAAGCAATTTTGTTATGAACATGTGGTTTTATATTTAGCGATTTATGAATTCAATATTACCTGTGTGATAATAAATGGATATTAGTTGATTTAATATAAACTTTTGTTTACATATAGGATTTTTCAATGACATTGAATGACCCAACCATATTATGAACACTTTGTCAAATTCAAATACACTATTTTGTTTCAGATCATGCTAGCTAGTTTTGTGTCACAGAGTGAAGGATTAATGAGAAGCAAAGGGCCGGAAGAAGTGCGAGAAGAGATGATGAAAAATGGGAAAAGTAATGAAGAAATTGAAACCATTCTTCTTCATGCGGTACAAATATGAGCTTAACGATTTTATTTGTATCTCAAAAGATTGGAAGTTGTATTATATTCATTGAAGTATTTTATTTCATATCTCTA
Source organism: Hydroides elegans (assembly GCA_001703475.1). NCBI lineage: Eukaryota > Metazoa > Annelida > Polychaeta > Sabellida > Serpulidae > Hydroides > Hydroides elegans. The sequence goes on from LQRL01142055.1 coordinate 11,999, forward strand.
TTTAGTATTTATATAATATTAGTATATAATATTAGTATTTAATGCCAATATTTATATAGTATTATAAATGTAAAATCAGTGAGAGGTAACAATATCTTAACAATATCGAAATGTTTGTTAGGTTTTTGAAGGAAACAAGCCGTCGACCTCGATAATCTTTCCGAAGCTAACACCATATATGCTTGGAATCTTGATGGGTTAGATTTTGCAAATTGATAATTGTAATATTCAAACATAACATAAGTTTGTATATATTTCATAGTAATAGCAATATTTGCAAGTGAGGTTGTTACCATTATACAGCTGAATATATACAAGCAACCTTTCAAATTAATTTAATTGTAGCTTTGTATGAACACAAGATTTTCATACAAGGAGCTATTTGGGACATCAATTCTTATGATTTCTTCGGGTAAGTTGTCAATCTAAAACCTTATTCATCATCAAATGTATTTATGTGGTTAATTAAATGGATAGATTAATTATTTGATGATACTTAAAACAATCTGAAATTATCGAATTACTTACAACGAATAGATCTTTAAATTACCAATAGTTTACACAAATAAACAAATAACGTAGATGCTATATTGTTCATCTCTCTTATGCTATTACTTTAATATATTTAAGATGCACAAGAGGAAAAGAGCTATTAAAGATATTCAACCTCAACTAGATGCTACGGAAATAATGAATGCACATGATTTATCACCAAATGGGCTCATCAATTTCATAAAGAGTTGCTATTAAATACAGGATTTGATACATTGAGAATTTTTCTTATATATCATTTTTGTTTAAATATATGTTATGTTTAAATATATACATCACAAAAGGTGTTAATCGTTCGGTTATGTTATGTATATTCATATGGGGATAACCGTTTGATATATGTTCTCTAACTTGTAAAAATTATATTTAATAACAATAACAAATAACAAAAAGTATTGATATTATTGCACATAATAGATTTTTATTTATTTAGTCGAGTTTTAACGTAATTCTTTATCTTCTTATCAGTGTAATAGTCAAATCTGTTTTGATATGTTGGGAACCAATCAGCTTCGAAATTGTATGTTAAGATATTTGAGTTTATTTCCAGTCTTTTGAACAAAATGTATCATTGAGTTTCTAAAAACAATTCTGCATTATGTATACGTTAACTTATCTAAAATGTTTGGATTGGAGAATTCTATAATATAGCTGTAAGGTCAATTCAGTTATATAATATGTAATCGTTTAATAACGTAGATATACGTACATAAATTTCACCTTTTACAAAATTGTACATTATGTTGTATGGCTATTAACTATGGTATAAGCATTCTGAAATACATTATTGCATGCCTTTGTTTCATTGGTATTTGTGATTGTTCGTAAAAATATTCACATATAATGAAGCAACGATCAATCAGCGCATAAAAGCACTTTCTAATATTGTGTGTTGGATCAACAGAACAAACTCGAGATGGTTTTTTTTCACAAATCGACAATTAAATCGACAATAATTGTTCTACCAAAATGAAATAATATGACATTCACAACTATTAACAACTTAAATAATAACACGTTATATGTAAAGCCTTTAAATTTCGCTCTATGCAAAAAAAGGATAATCAAAGTCTTTACAAATAATATAATTGTTTTTTTTTGTCATTAACTATTTACGATGCAAGTATTAGACTGCTCATTTCACTGAACGAAAAATAATATCATAATCTAAAAGTTAATAGGGCATTAAAAATGTTTTATGAAATATTGATAATTCACAAGAATCGTTTGCTTTATCGGATAAAAGCAAAATCAAAGCATGAAAATATACTAAACGAAGCAAGAATGAACCTGCAATAAAGTCCATGAGGCAGCAAGTCAATGAAGGATATTTTGTGCTGACGAAGTGAAAATGGCAAATCAAGTGACGGCCAATAAAGACAACTTATTCGGACAACTATTAAAATGGTTGGGCATAAAATTGGTTCGGGATCGCATTTTTGGTAATCCACCTTAAGTATGTTGATTTTTTCATTTTCGCAAATGTCCATGGTTGTTGCTCGTGAGTGTGTTCTTCAAACTCCAAACATTTTATGACGTTTAATCGAACAATCTGTCCAAACTCTCTATATTGTTACAGCGGTAGACATATTATTTGATTATTTAAGAAAATGTAAATCCATATTAACATGTATACCCATGGTAAGGTTACATGTATGTACCCAAAATGCCCCGTGAGCACAGCACTCATCCTGAGGAGGTTGGATATATAAAAAAAGTAATAGCAATTTTCCAACGGTCCGGTTTTAGACACTGGTTGAGATATTCTTGACAAGAGGAGGTCGGGTGAGTGTAAATTTTTAATATTGTGTTTTACATTTAATCATGCCAGGAAAATAGAAAAAAATGGCCAAACCGTACGCATCTATGAAACGCATAATTTAATCCGAGTTAAACAACAACCACACGATACATATTTTTAAAAGTTGCTAAATCATCTTAATACAACATTACAATGAGCCATTTTAAACATTTGAGATTGCACAACAACAGACCAAGACATAACACCTACTATGTATTCATATGCAATTTTGTAAAAAAAAAAGTATGGCGTTTTTTTAACTCGGGATAACAAAGGCGTTTTTTTTTAATATAAAAAATATTAAATTACTGTCTGTTAGCTCAGTCCTTCTAGTTTCTGATCCTGTAAGTTTCATAGAATAATTATTAGTTTGACTCGCTAAAATATTGATTTAAACTAACCCAACCTCCACTTGTCAAAAACGTATCCCGCTGTGTTTAAAGCCAGACAGTGGGAAAGATACCACTCATGTGATGTCCCTTTAATCTCACTAAGACGCGCGATATGTTTTTTGGAAGTACTCGCGGGACATTTTAAGCAATTTTGAGCTTCATAACTATGGATGTGTATGTTGGAACGCATTTACACTTAGTGATGGCATAATCAGGATTTGAGCCTGCCGTTCTGACCAAATAGTTGTACTCAAAGTAGCGAAAAAAGAAGCAGACAAACACTGCTCTCTCATAAATGTTTTCACGCAAGAAATCTGAATTTTTATAATAGGTTCCTCACATCGAAAAGAAATTGAACCATTTTCAAATGGTGGATCGTAAGCGCTCCAATAAAAGACCAATACCTCAAACGTTCGAGTACCAAAAGAGTGTTCCCACAAATTCAGCCGTTACGAACAGCAACAATATAATGGTGTTTGAACATTTGAAATTTACAAAAATGTGTTCACTTTTCCTTGGACCATGATACATAATTATTAGCTCAGCTTTTTCCAAGCCAGCTGGGTTGAGTTTCCTTTTCTGGCGAGCTTGGAACAAAAACAGGAATACCTGTTGTGACATTTGCATGCTGAATAAACCTAAAATTCCTGTCACGAATGGCAAAAAGCAGTTTATCAGACCATTGCAAGGAAATGTTATCAGTTTCGAAATAATGTGGTAACTTCACATTACGAAAATAAATAAATTTTCGAAAAAGGTGTTCAATTCTCTCAGTTTGAAAATATCTTCGCGAAATTCCAAGCCAATTGGATTTTTTTATTGGGAACATCTCATGAGGTGTTCTTCAAACCACGAAAAAAGCAGGAGCTGAGTGGTTGGGCTGCAGTTATTAAAATAGCCCGTACTTATCCCAAATTCAGATAACCATTTCCGATGAGCGATAAAAGAGGTTTTTAGATATGATTTTTTACTTTCAATTTTTATAGCTGTTCCTACACTAAGTTATAAATCATGCAAATGAAATAACAAGTTTGTTTGCTGTATGTCTTCATGGCAATTGAATTGCTTCGAGTCTAAAACGTTATGACAGTTTTCCTGGCTATTTTTACGAGTTCTTCACTCCAGTCTTCATTCAGCATTTGAAGTTGGTTCAAATGTCCGCTCATGACCATATGTAACTCGTTTAACACATGCACGATTCTTACACAAATTTGCATTTGATTATCTTTACGTATCAGTTAACATATCGATGGGCATTTCGACCATGCACTCAAGTCCAGTGTAACATGACAAGGGCCCCCTTTGTGTTTCTCTCCTGAAATAGTCCATTTTGCTTGCTCCGAGTAAACAAAGCTATATATCTTTTATACGTCCCAATTAGGCAACTAATTGACGTTTACGATCGAACGCAATGAATGATATATTTTGGCAAGAAAACGCCCTTACGTTGTTTGCTAAATTCACTCAAAAATAGAAACGTTAACGATACACGCATGCGCAGTGGGAGATTTCGACCACTCCCCACTGCCTCGAAATTATATTTTGGTTACTCGGAGGAGCGCCGCAGTCAGTCGTTGTCTCGAAGTCGTCTCGAAGGCTTGTTCTTGTGAAACTGCTTATTGTCTAGATGGATTTATAATTGCTTGGAAAATTGAACTTTATTTTATTCTATTATTTCAATAATCATGGATTCGTAATTGCTTGAAAATATAAAACATAAATTAAACTTTATTTTATTCTTTCATTTCAATTATCTTCCTGGATTTATAACTGTTTGGAAACCAAAAAAAAAGAAAGGATTAAACTTCATTTTGTTCTTTTATTTCAATTATTCGCCTGGACTACATTACTCCAGCGAACCTGCAAACAAATCTGAAACATAACAACTTTACACCAGCTCAATTCGAATCGAATAACTTTATTAAGCCTCAACCCAAAAGTTGGGGGCCTATAGAGTTGGGGTGTCCGTCCGTCCGTCCGTCTGTCTGTCTGTCCGTCCGTCTGTCATCGCTTTCTTGTACGGACTAGAACTTTTGAATGGAAGGTCATAGAGACTTGGTTATAGGCTCAAATGAAAGGTCTTGGTCCGTAGATGTGCCTTTTGACCATTTCGGTCAAAAACACCCGACCGGAAGTTATAAAATTGGCCAAAATGGCCCAAAATAGGGGTTTTTCAAGACTTGAGCTTGTACGGGCTAGAACTTTTGAATGGAAGGTCATAGAGACTTGGTTATAGGCTCAAATGAAAGGTCTTGGTCCGTAGATGTGCATTTTGACCATTTCGGTCAAAAACACCCGACCGGAAGTTGTAAAATTGGCCAAAATGGCCCAAAAAAGTGTTTTTTTTTCAAGACTTAAGCTTGTACGGGCTAAAACTTTTGAATGGGAGGTCATAGAGACTTGGTTATAGGCTCAAATGAAAGGTCTTGGTCCGTAGATGTGCCTTTTGACCATTTCGGTCAAAAGCACCCGACCTGCAGTTGTAAAATTGACCAAAAATAGCGGTTTTAATAAAAACTATTTTTAAATGTACAAAAACCATACCCCTTCGAGTTTGGGGGCGGTTGGGGCCTTATCGTGTTTCACAAATACTTCATTGTATCAGTCTAGACTATGCATTGTACTCAACGAGTCTATACATTACAAGAGAGCATATATCACTGTGAACATGAGACGCTGTGTACACTAAGGACAGCATCGTAACCATAACACATTTCATGAAGTTGATAATATTGTGGTGGTTGTATTCTTGCGGACCACTGTCAGCCATCTTAAAGATTGACCAATACCAAGCTAGTTATTTTTCAATGTTTGGGGGTAGTATCTAGGAAGTAAAATCTCTCGTCCAATCACATTGCTTGAATTCAGATTTGTTTGGGGTACGTAACTATGGTGTGACGTAGACTGGTATGGAAGAATAAGAAAATGAAGTTAATGAAGTGAGCTTCGTGTATCATAAATTAATGATAGAATTTATATTTTGAAACTGTCATATAAAGATAAAAATAATTTTATTTCGTTGTATATATGCATATCTGCAAATATCGTCTCAGATTCATATAGGATCCCTTGCAATTGATTTAAAATTTGGCTGTTTCATCACAGAAGTTAAAAAAAAATAAACAATTATACATGTATTAAAATAAACCATTTTTTTTTCGAATAGGTTTTGAGTCGTCGACCGGATCTGATCCTCAACAACCAATAGCAATGGAAACTTCAAATGACCAATCATTACAGCCCGGAGATGAAACATGTACCAATCCTTCATTACAACCATCTATGGTGGTATCAACTAATTCAAGTACATTTGCACCTTCCCATACTTCCGATGATTATGCAAACATGTCATATGTACAGTCCTCATCGAATTCCAGTGTGGCATTCGTTCCCTCCGCCTCGTCATACAACTATGGAGTCGCACCCCCAATGGTACAACAACCTCCAATGTATCAACCGAATGCAGGACAAACAGGTTATACGGCGGCAGCAGGGCCGCACAGTTATTCCGCATTAATGGCATCACAGTATCCAACAACTGCGACCGCTACTCCTAACTATGCACCGCCTCAAACCAATCAAGATTATCAATCACTACCAGAACCAACACAGAGTTTGCAAAGTGACGATGGTGGCTTCAAGAGTCAAAGTTCCATGGGTGATGTAACCCCTGCTGGTGGAACGGATGAATGTGGTGGCAAAGACATGGCTGAATACACACCCAATGATTTGATGCGTCATCAGCGGAGTGTACAACACGTGGAAGCCAGTGATTCTGATACAGGAGCCTCTGTACACTCTGCTCATGTTCCTATGCATTCTGGTGGGTTATTTGCAAGCCAGCCTCAACAACAGGGACTATTTGCTACAACGCAACAAAGTGGTGGCAATCAATTCGATGAGCCCCATCCTGCCATGTTTGAGCAAAGCGATGCAGGGGATGATATCGGTCCTGGGATGGATGAATGTGATTTGACGAGCACCAAACAACAAGATCAAACTTTAAAAAAAGATAATAAGTTGACTGGTTTGGCGAGCAAGGCTTGTGTAATCAAAGACAAAGAAGGAAGCAAAGTGAATAGTTCAGATGCGGACAACAAAGGGGCGAAGCCAGTGGAAGTATTCAACAACTGGGAGCGAAAGAAGAAAGGTATGGTAATTATCCCCCGTGAAAAAGAGGGGATATAGGGTTGAGCTTGTCCGTCTGTCCGTCCGTCTGTCTGTCCGTCTGTCCGTCCGTCTGTCCCGTTTGATGTGGGGTACTTTGTGCAGGCGAGTTTGGTATGAAGGAGTTGAGCTAGAGCTTTCAAAATTTATACACGTATAAACCAAGGTCCGAAGTCGTGCCTCGTCAAGGTTTTATCTCGATAGGTTGAAAATTGTCGATTCTGGAACACTTTGAAAATTGTCGGTTTTAACATTTTCACCCGATGTTAAGTACATTGTGCACGCGAGTTTGGTATGAAGGAATTGAGCGAGAAATTTTTAATTTAATACACATATAAACCAAGGTCTGAAGTCGTGCTTCGACATGATGTCATCTCGATCGGTTGAAAATTGTCGATTTTGGGCACTTTAAAAAGTAGCGAAAAGTTAATATTTAGATGAGGAAATGCGGGTGATAATATAA
>LQRL01142071.1:1914-25211 GCA_001703475.1 Hydroides elegans
ATGTATACATACGAGCTACTGCACCGGGTACAAATGCATCATTTTGAATCACTGCTGTCTGTATAAATGAAATAAAATAAAACTTCGCTCCACATAATTTATATTTTGCCAATTTAGGTTAAACATTTTATACAAAATCACATCAACTTGCAGTGGCATGTCTCATATGAAAAGGATTGATTTAGACTAAGTTTTAGTAAGTAAAAACTGTTTAAGGTTTCCATTTTTTTCCATTGACAATGCGTTTATCTCAATATTTGGTTTTAAGGATTGATTTGAACTTACTATAATTATTAGTGTCCAGTTTGTTTACATTTACATAAAACTACGAATTGACACATTTGTTTGAAATTAAAATTCCAAATAAGAGTGTTTTTGAGATTGTGTATATGCCATCTTTCAGGGTATGTAAGACTAGGGCAATCCTTGTATGGTCAGAATTGAATTTAGTACTTCTACATGTATCTCAAGCACAAATACGACAAGACAATGTTAATTTTGCATAATCTTCGAATAAAGAAAATTGTATTCAGACCCGAATCTGATGTAATGGCTACATATCTTGCAGACAAACGTTGAAAGAAAACCAGAGCGCTTTTATTACCCATATTAAGCACCAACCCCCCTCTGCAATAATAGTCCTTCTTCAAAAAGGCTACTTTATAATTACTGAACCTTAGCTGTTATCAATTACTAAACTTTTGGGGTAACTGTTTAATATAGTCAAGGATATGTAAGGTTTAGCGTATGAGATTCATGCCACCACTTTATGAACTAAATGTGCTGTTTTAGGACATAAACACTAAAAAAGAACGTGTTTGCAGTTTTATTAAGTTGAAGTAATAGGATAAGTTTCTTTGATAAATTAAAACAGAAGCTAAATGTATTCAGTAAAGATAAGCGGAATGGTAAATATTTGTAAGAAAACATAAAAGATTAGTAGAAAGGAGTTTCATATACTTTTCAGGATAAAAGAAGATCTCATTTTACCTTTACGTATTCTTTGCGGTTGAGCGCGTTTGGTAAAAAATATGATATATTCGGATTATATAAGCAACAACGCTTACGTTTCATAATACTTTTATTTAAGATATTATGTAATGGAACTAAATCGACGCTTCATTTTACTTGGTGAGGTACATTAGTGAGCAAGGAATCCGTACGATATAAAATAGTATAATATTTATGCGTCTTTAAAACTTATTTTTGGTATTTGTTCAAATTTATTCTTTGTGTAAATACTGGATACACATGATTTAAGACTGGATATACCTTTTATAAGCTCCGAATAAATAAAGGGGTAAGGGTTTGAAAAGGTTTTTTGTTTACAATTATTAACTGACATTGGTACATTTTTCGCACCTCATTATACTTTTTTCTAAATAATGTGTTTCTATACATGAAAAAAAACATTGAGTGAGACCATTTTAAAGGTCCTTAGAAAATTGAAATAATAAATGAAAAGTATCAAACTATTCTTAATAAGGATGATCAAATACACATCTTTGTATCTTATAAGGGTGCGTTCACGCAAAATGAAACTCCGAAATTTGCGTGAACAGAGGAGATAAATTGCTATTTTGTTATACAAATATGGCTTTCAAAAATATCGGTGTTCGAGCTTTTTAACGATATTTTTAATTTGCGTGAACGCGGCCTTTTGCATAGTCAGCCCCTTGCGTGCTGTGATGATTAGTATTATATCGACGTCTTATGAAATAATATTTTTAAAAGGTTACCCAATATCTTTGACTTGATCAACGCGATCTTAAGGAACTGATGGGTGTAAATATGATGAGATTTTGATATTATTTGCAATCTGATGATGTCTTATCATAAAGGCAATGTCACTATTGAGTTGCAGTACATGCAATAATTATTTAAAATTCGTTGTGTGCTTTTACATGTACGATGAGATTCAAAGAGAAGTCACTTACGAAAAATTGAATTATAAAATAGATGTACCTTTTATTCTCAATGCTTATTTGATATGCTTTATTAGTACCTCAGGTTTTCCCTTTTGAATTACTCATGAAAATAAAAATTACCTCATATATGAAAAACAAATGATTAATTGAATTAATAATTAAATGAGTAGAGTCTAACATAGTTTACAAATAAACACAGAATATGCTCCACAAGTAGAAATCGATCAACAGTGAGAATCTAATTTAATCTATGTTTGTGTTTTTGAAAATGGTAATAACTTTCCTTAAATAGAACGTCTCTTTTTTTAATTTTTAGACAATGCTCCGCTCGCAGAAATCGATCGACAGTGAGACTGTCATAAGTGTGCACAGCCTGAGCTACAAAGTCAACGTCAAACCGGAAGGAAAATGCAAATGCAGGGCCACCGACGAAAAGGTCATTCTGCATGACGTCAAGTAAGTTTTTGGTTAAAACGTTGATATGTCCACTTGGAAACGTCATCATCCTATACGTCGTCAATTTTCATTATATCTTAATGTGACGTCACGATGGATGGATGCGTATTTAAAGTTATGTTTCTACGTTGGTCTACCGACGAAAAGGTCATTCTGCACGACGGCAAGTTAGGGATAATGTCATATAGTGACTACGCAATGCGTGGTTGGTTGTTTGGACCTTTGCAAGCAAAAGTAATATTACACGACGCCAAGTCAAGTCATGACACGATATTTACGCGACGAGTAGGAGGTTGGTAAAATTAGAGTGCAGGGCCAACGACAAAAAAACTATTTTGCACGCCGTAAGTAAGTTTGATAAGACCAATTTAGGACCAACATATAGTGACGTCACCATGTGTTATCGGTTGAGTATAGACGTTACATGCAAATACAGGGCCACATACGAAAACGCCATTTTACATGGCGTAAAGCAAATAAATGAATCATACATGTATATAGATGACCAGATTTTAACTTTGTTAGCACTATGACATTTCCATGACGCACATGTATATTGCGCCAACACAGTCCTATTATGGGTTGGTAATCTGGGACATGTGTCTTTCAAATTTATGATATGATATGTATTTTTCTATTAGTTTTGTTTTATTGCATATCCATTATCATTTATATAAATAGATATGTAACTTTCAAGGTAGAACCAGTACCTAACCTAGCCCCTTAAATATGCTTTTTCAGGAATATAAATCTTTCTTTAAAATCCTACAAATGTATGCATTAAAAATTTGCTTCATCAAAACATTATATTATTAACATATTCCTTTGAATTTATGTTTAAATCAAAATAGAGAATTCAACTTGCTAGATATCAATAAAAAGAGCGCGACAGTTGAAACACGTTGTATGACATTGCAATATATTCTCAGTTAATTTTTCGTTTTCATTTTGCAGTGGCATCTTCAAGCCAGGTATGAACGCCATTATGGGTGCAACTGGAAGCGGCAAAACATCGTACGTATTACTTTGATGAATTGGTATCTTTACATATCATCATATCCTAGCTTATATTAATATATACATTCACAGTGTAAGTATCGATTCTCTATGCCAACATTAAAATATTGAATATTTTATTTCTAAAATACTTTAAAAAAACATGCTATTCAAATAAGCTAACACGTTATATTCAACAAGAGAAGATGTTAATAATAACTTATTTATGGTTTTATTTGTTTTATTCGAAATATTACAAAATTTGGTGGTATATGAAACTGTCCTTGCAATATCACAGCGACATTACACATGCTGGAATGTGCACATTTAGCCAGCTCCCTTTGACCCCACCCAATATGTGCCCATTTCAATGTCGTATTCTACTTCCTGTGCATAAGGTTGAGTTATATTTGAAATCCCAATGCAATTTCAGATTGTTAGATGTATTGGCTGGGCGTAAGGACCCCAAGGGCATTTCTGGACACATTCTCGTGAATGGTGCGGAACAACCGAAGAATTTCAAGGTCATGACTGGATATGTCGTTCAGGTATTTCATTTTTTTTTAGTTCTATATTTTTCATTCTGAATTATTTACCAAAATAAATGGTCATTTAGAATTAAGGAGATATGGTCCTTAAAAATTAACCACTTTATGTGATATCTAATGGCCAGAGCACTGTGTCATATAGAATGACGTGTAATTAGGTGGAACACGTCCATATTAACCCGAACGTCCGGAAGAGTAGGGTCGTCCCTGACCTTGTATCATACACTTCATAATATGAGAATCAACCATATCATTTAGCATTTACTAATATATAAGTCGACTACTTCAGCAGTCATTCTGGTATTGTCTATACATTATACAATCTATACAAAATATATTTTCGAATATGCAGTATTAGATTCTCTTTACATGTACGTATCCCGCACCAGTATACATTGGAAATATGTCAAATTACTTTTATTAAACTCAATTTAAATAAATTAGAGTACATGCCTTGTAGTTGTTTTTCTTAATATATCTGCCATATTAATGAATGTAGTTTTCAAAAGTGATAAAATACTAAAATATATATTTATTGAATTCGTTTATTGAAGACCAACAAAGATATAATAACATGTTTTTGTCGTTCTTATATCAACCACATATGCTTATATAAAGTGTTTTTATTTTTTATTTCATTCAATAAAATTAGGCTTGACGCAATTATATTCTGATGTCATGAAGACGATATAATAAACAAAACTAATCTACTATTAAGAGCGAAAGGAATGAATAGCATTTTAGTCAAATTTCACATTCAAATGGGTTTCAATAAGTTAACTTCGTTTTCAATAAAAAATCTGATTTGCAATAGGACAACTACCTTATTCGAAGAAATGCATTTAAACATGTGCTTACTTCGTTGTATACATATTTCATGTGTCATATCATGGATTATATATATTTCAAATCAGCATCAGTTATAGTTTCCATTTAATAGATAAAGCTATAAATCTAAAGTTTATTTGATTTTGTATAACACAAAAATAAATATCAAATTATTTAACGCAACCTTTGCTAATTGAAAGCGCTTTGTCAAAGTCTTGTTTTTCATGACGCAACTTATTTTTAGAAAATGTGTCCTTGAAATCAGGGCTAGGCGAACCTTTGCTTAACCTGTCATTTATTCAGAATGTTTTCTTAACACAAGTCTGTTTCATCAGAAGCCATAAAAACAACAGTAAATATATTGGTCTTGAAATGCATTCAGAGAATTGTAAATGAGATAAATTACCTCGATGTAAATGTATTTGCAAACTATTCTTTTAATGTAGGAAATGAATTCAGTTCCAATTCAATAAAATTATGCATCTTGTCTATTTATGGAGGGAATTTAACTCACATTAATTCTATCATTTGTATTTTTGCCGCAAATAAGAAATCATTTATTGGAATCCATGAATCATTTCACTATTATAGAATATGGCCATATTCAACTTATATAAAATATAGTTGATTAAATGTATACATCCTCACATATGTGACCTCTAATATGCAGTTGATAACGCACTTTGATATACATGCATGTTCCATTTGTGAACTTAATTATGAATTTCTATTCTTATTTTTCCATATCATTTCTAAGATCACCCGTAATATACAAAGTTCATCAATTAATGTATGAATTCAAAATTGAAACTGAAAGAGGGGGTTAACCTGTTAATATTAGTCATTTTAATTTATTTTTGTGATCTTATAATGGTTAGATAGCATAAACATTTATTTATCATATTCCTTTGATCTTTGAATTCATAACGTCAGCACATAGTTTCAGTTTATAAAATATTATATCATATAATGGTTTCATATATGCTACATTAATTTAATAATATTTGGTAGTTACAAAAAATATATAAATATATATTTTAAAAAAAAAACATAAAAAAATATATTTCAGGATGATGTGGTGATGGGCACTCTGACCGTGCGTGAAAACCTCATGTTTTCCGCCAACATGCGTCTCTCGAACGAAACCTATACACAGGAAGAAAAGAAGACACTCGTTGAGGACACGATTGTCGAGCTCGGGCTGGAGAGATGCGCCGATACTAAGGTATGCATTCAAAAAGAAGTGAAGGAGAAATCTTATTTTGCGCACCGCTCTTTGCATCAAGACCTGGGCCGATATTATCCGCTTATCCTTAACCTTTAACTTACTCATTTCCCTCATTTTATATCAACTTTAAGGTTTAGATAAATGATAGCGGATAACATTGGTCCGCGACAAGAGAGTTGTTCTTATAATAGGGAAAATATAAGATTCGACTTCTTGAAATTATCGTTTCACACTTCCTAGTTGATTATTTGTGATAACGTAACAACAATTATTGAAAGAAATTTCGTAGGCTACATCTCTCTTGTGGTCACATTTTAGCTCATACATAGGTTTTTGTCATAAAAATATGTACAGTATTACAATGATAACCATTTTCTTTGTAAAAAATGTAAGACTTGTTACGCCCTTAACTTCCTCGTTAAATAAATTTAACCACAACACATATAATGCGACTAATCGCAGGTTTGCAACGGGTTCACTCACGTGGTTTCCATTTAAAATATAAACACGCTTAATTTTTTGTCTGCTTTTTAAAAAGGCTGTTATACACATCCTTTCTATATACATTTAACAAAACTATGATCCACAGGTTGGCAACGAGTTCATTCGCGGTGTTTCCGGTGGCGAGCGGAAACGAACGAATATTGGCATGGAACTCATCATTTCACCGTCGTTGCTTTTCTTAGACGAACCCACGAGTGGTCTAGATGCTAATACAGCCAACTCCGTTTTGCGACTGCTTTCAGGGTAAGAAAGTTAATTAAATTGACATTAAAGAAACAATGCCAAAGAACGAATATCTCGCCCTCACTGCTCTTCTTGGACGAACCCACGAGTGGCCTGGATGCAAATAACTCGGTGCTGGGACTACTTTCAGGGTAAGACGGTTAATAAACGTGGCATTAAAGAAAAAATGATAAAGACCGAATATTTCGTCCTCGCTGCTCTTCTTGGACGAACCGACGAGTGGTCTGGATGCTAATACGGCGAATTCAGTTTTGCGGCTGCTCTCGGGGTAAGGGATTTTTATGGGATTCATTTTCATTAAGATATTGTTAATCTACTTAAGTCACCATAAATTCGCCACTGGTTTTAAAATTTGAATTTTAAAATCACTTTTATGAAAATTACTTTACTTCAATTTCGCTAATGTTAAACATTTGTATATGGTTAATTAACATTTTTATGATATCATGTGAACCTACAAAATAAATAATATCTAAAACTGAAAATAAAGGTGAATGTTAAGAATTCAATTATCAAAGGTGTGTTATAAATGCTTGTTTTCCTCAACTATAACCCATTAAAATAAAATAGAATAGATATACACTTTATATAAACACGTACCCCTGTTTCACTTTCAATTAAAAATTCACACAAAATTGATGAAAGATTAAAATCACTTATGATCTTTTTTTATATTATTTCTAAATACATAATTTGTGTTCGCGTTTCGAAAGGAAGACGAATGAAAATTAAGCCATAGAATGGGATTAAAATGCATTTATTTTTACGAATATTGTGCTAAACGAAATGCCCTGTTTTGACGTATAATAACATGTCTGAAACCATACAAATATACATATATCTATTGAAATTGAATGAAAAATGTAAGCTAACAACAATTGACACTTATAGTATTATATATACATGAAATGAAAATATATCCGTGGGGAACAAAACAACGAGCGAACTAAATTAAATAGCAATGCGCTATGATTACTAAAATTGTTGTGAAAGGAATCATTAGCCAAAAAAAACTTACTTGTATATTATTCAAAGATAACCGCTAAATCCTTCGGCACGAATATGCAATTTTTGTTTAGAATCCTTTATAAATTTGTTTAAAATATTCAATCAATAAAATCGATGGTTAATATTCAAAAGACACAACAATTATTTCAACAAACAACAGATAAAAGTTGTAGATATCTGTTAGAGAAAAGAATGATTCGATTAGCACAATACGTTGCCTTAAAAGACGGCGCCGAATGAGCGGGCTAGATCCTGATTGGATCCAAAAGAAGAAGGAGGGTGAAGCCTTCTCACGTGATCACAAAACATTTTACTTGCACGCCTGCAGTAAACTGCTATTTATCATAAAAAGTAAAATCGTAAAATGTTTAAAATGCATATTCTGAATTCAAGTAACATTTATTTTTTTTTTTAATATTTAACGTCTTTTTAATCAAAGAAACGATTAATTATACTCGTTGGGGGTGATGAAAAACACACAATACCTATCTGAATTCATATTTTGTCGGGGTTGCATATTTTGAAAAAAAAATCAAGTTGAGATGTATGAAATACCCATGATTGAGAGCAAACGGGCGGGGTGGTCGATCCTTCTTGAAATCCGAGTCTCGTTAATATAAAATACCGAGTACACCGAATACTCCGAGTGGTCACGAATAACCTAAGGCCGAGGCTACACAGAGCTTTTTAAAAAGCTAGCAGTTATTCACGCGAGCTTTTTAGTGGTTACACTGGAGCAAAAAAAGCGAAAAGGCTTACAATCGATGTTTTCTCCCGTTTTCCTCCAGTATTTCAAAAGGAGTTAAGTGACATGTATGGGGTCAAACAAACTCAAATAAAGTTCATTATTGTAAAATTCGCGTTTTAAAAAGCCGTTTTTTTTTCGCTAGCAGTTTTTCCCGCTGGATTTTTCCTCTGTGTTATAGCAAGATGGTCGTGAAAAAAACGCATTGTAACCACTTTTGACTAAAAAAGCTCCCGTGAAAATCAACTACTGCATTGTTTGACACGAATTTTTATAAACAACATAGAGAGGCCTAATCCCCGACGTGAAAAACAGCTAGCTCTGTGTAACCGCGACCTAACATGATTAAATAAATAAAAAACAACAACGTACATCTATACAGATGTAGTCATGTCATATGAATTTAATTGCTGCTAAATTCGGTTCGTTTCGGACCAAATATCGAAAACAACAAATTACATATTTCAAATAATCTTTCATCTTATTTGCATGTCATATATGTTCACACAAACAATTAATATTATTTCTGAATTTATAATTTCAAAACGTATTAATTGACACAGTTTCCATTGCATAATATTATTCATGTATCTTTTGTGACAGAACTATTTACGAATAAATATGTGCTTGATCTGTTTTTTTTTTATCAAATCTGAAAATAATTGCACCCATTGTGTACACATGAAAAATTGATTTTTTTAAGTCACTTATATTTGCCTTTTAAAATAATAATTGGCTACTTAACCAAAAAATATATATTTTTTTGTTAAAATTCTGTTAAATAATTGTCATTTTCCACTTGAGTAATATTCCTGAAAAAAAACTTCAGTTTCCTAACTATTTTTCTTCTTATTTTTCAGAATTTCCAAAAAGGGCAAAACCATCGTATTCTCAATTCATCAGCCAAGATACACCATCTACAGTCTCTTTGACCGACTCTTTCTGCTATCCAAGGGTCGCACCGTTTACCATGGACCCTCAAATGAAACACTGGATTACTTCAGAGGACAAGGTATACGTTTAACATCTTGCGAACAAATATGATTATCCGTTGATGTTTAACAGTATTAGATGAATATATAGGCAACCATTATTGAAAATGCATCATATTTTCAAACATTACTTAGACTCTTATAAATAGTATTGTGTAATAAAATTGCGACATAAAAAAGCTATCATGAAGCAAATTTTGCTTATTTGTTGTATTTGGATTACATTTTTGTGCGAAAATTTTTACCGCAAACAAAACAAAATATAACATTTCAAATGGGGTCTTTCAAAACCCATGGCTTCTTTTAACAAGCACTATTTGCTGTGCACCTGGTCCTGTACTTCCAATAGAGCTTTTGGGCTTGCTTTTACATTTATTTTGATGATTATTTTACTTTTCGTGTCAGGATATATATGTGAAGCCTACAACAATCCGCCGGACTTTTTCCTAGATGTCATTAACTGTGATCCCACCATCAAGAGAATAACAAAGTCGGATGAAGGTAAAGCTGGACCAATAAGTTTGCCCTCAATAATTCCAGATATTTTTTCTAAAAAGAACATTATTATTTTTGTTGATAAGGGGTCGTTGTTTGCTGTTAATAAATAGTTGTTTCATAATAATTAGCTTATCCAGTTTTTATTAATTCTATTGCACTGACCGACTTATCTTTTTTATATTTCATCACGAACATTAATATCATTGCAGAAAATAACACAGAGCCGAATGGTCAAGGGGCTGATAATCCAGGTAAATATCAAATACATTGTATATGCAACACATTTGTTTTAGATTATACATTAATAAATAGTGTAAAGAACACAGTAATTTAGCTGGCACCTATTAAATATGATATTACCGAGTCAAAGTATGTTATTTCAAGTTTATTATTTTAATAAATCTTTGAGAGGATACGCTGGATGGCCACTGACTGATGTCAGCCTCGGTTAAATTCCCCTCACTATAAGTTTTTTTTGTAAAGTTTGTCATCTAAATGAGATCTATGTTTGAGTTATATAACAACAGTATTAAAATAATTTCTAAAATAGCACTTAATTTCATAGTTGATAAAACCTTGTTTCAAATTTATAATTTTCAGCTTTTGAGGGAGACACCAACGGCATTGAATTGACCGACGTTGAAAACGGAATGGCGGCGAAAAAGACGACGACGGTTAACAAAGACGATGATGCCCTGGCTGATTACTACTTACATTCGTCTTATTGTAAACGGTAATTATGCAACTTATTTTAACATCGAACATATAAAATGCGGGGATAAGATATAAGATCGATATAAGAATAAACAAAACGGGTGCCTGCCCTAGTCCTGCTATCCGGTCTAAAGGTCCGTTCAGTAAGAACTCTACGCGGTTGAAAAAAATCTGCTCAGTCGCGAAATCACTTTCCTTCAGTTTTTCGCAAAAGCGTGAATTTTCAATGTAACTATAAGTAAAAAAGGAAGTGTTTTAACTGTATGTAGACGTGTTTCATAAAACATATATTTGTGTCACCTGTTCGGCTCTTGCACCAAAAATAGTTTTATTAATTGACTGTATGTAAAATACTTATCAACATGTGTCTCAAATAAAACATAAAACACAATATAACATACACGATAATATATTTCCAGTTCATTGGTTTTGTTTAGGGTTAAAACTGTTAATTTCGATAGCGTTTAAGTTAAACTGTCGTCACAGCAGTATTTCTCCTAAAGCCCTTTATAAGGATAAGACTTATTTCTATGGAAATGCAAAATAATTTCCTTTTTCATTTATTAAATAAAAATTATGTGATATACAAAATTTTTATATTGTTTTCAGGGTTGATGCGGAGTTGGATCCAATCATGAAGGACTTCAAGAGCGAAGACAATGTACCCGGACCCAAAGGCGAATATGCAACGTCTTATCTCACTCAGGTACATTTATCTTTTTATCAAGATTGTTCTATAAAGAGACATAATTATGAAAAATATCGAAAGGCTTAAATTGAATTTGATTTGTATTTTTTTTTTAATCAGGAAATCGTACCCATAATCGATTAAGTAAATGAATGTACAATTTCTTTTACTCCAGAGTGAACACAAATTTTCAATAAAACAAAGTATAAATGTAATTATGATTTGGTCGTTGTTTATGCAAAGTTTTAACATAACACTTGCCTATTATTCAGATGAAGTATTTATCCAAACGAACAGTTTTGAATATCGCGCGAAACCCAGCCGCCGCTGTACTTCAGGTAAACACTTTTTCGAATATATTTTGAAAAATGTGACCTTACGACTAAAATCATCTTAAAGTTAATAAACACATTAAAGCTATAGGTTCAAATAGCAAGTTTATTAACGATTACTTATGATTACTTACGATTACATTTATGTTAAGGAAACCTTCAAGCAAACTGTATTTTCGTTTAATCTTTGGGTATTCGAGTTAGAGGGTGAAAGCAATTCGAAAGCTGAAGCTTAGCTTTAAATACTTTTTTGTCAGGGCCTTGCACCAAACATTTTGTTTCACTGAAAAATGAATTAAAAATCACATATCAACTCTTAATTTGTCAGATTTTAGTGATGATAGTAATGGGTTTCATTATCGGTGTCCTATTCCTCAACATCGATGACAAACTACCGGATGCCCTGCAAAACAGGTGATTATTATACGAAACGAAAATGAAGTACACCTTGAAGACTCTTCATTGCAATCCCCCAACTCTTAGATAAAAAGTATATGTTGGTAAAAGATTAATTCCAATTTAGTTCACATACAGTGGCGCGCAGGCTTAACTTCTCGATTTCACAAACGTTAAGCGTTTAGCGTTTAACGTTTAAGGGTTTGCAAGATCAGAATATAGCGTTTAACGTTTAGCGTTTAGCGTTTAGCGTGTGATGAAAGGGCATATAAGAAATAAAGATAAGCACTCATAATGATGTCCTTTATATATCCTTCACACATGTGGGTGGCTATGGTTTAGCGTTTGACGTTTAGCGTTAAGCGTGTAACGTTTAGCGTTTATGGTTTAGCGTTTAGCGTTTGTGCGTTTAACGTTTTGCGTTTAGCGTTTGTCTCGAGAAGTTGGGAGTGCGCGCCACTGTACATGTCTATAGTTAATTTGGTTTTAATGTACCAATGAACCAGAATATTTTGACCAAACATTTAAAGCATTATTGAAATACAGTTAAAACCACTTCCAATTTGACTATCGTAAGCAAAATTATTCGTATTCGTTTTCGTTTATTTATTTATTCGTTTCTCGTTTATTTCTATGCTTTTGTTTATTCGTAAGCATTCGTTTATTCGTAAGCAATCGTTTATTCGTAAGCTATCGTTTATTCGTAAGCATTCGTTTATTGGTATGCAATCGTAAGCTATCGTAAGCAATCGTTTATTCGTAAACAATGGTTTATTTGTAAGCATTCGTTTGTTCGTAAGCTATCGTAAGCTTTTGTAAGCAATGGTTTATTCGTAAGCAACGGTTTATTCGTAAGCATTCGTTTGTTCGTAAGCATTCGTTTATTCGTAAGCAATTGTTTCTTCGTATTCGTTTATTCGTATTAGTTTATTCGTTTATTCATATTTGTTTATTCGTTTATTCTTTATTCGTTTCAGTTGTCAAATTGGAAGTGGCTTTAACTATACGCTGATCTTATAAATTGACCGTTACATGTGAGCGTACAAATCACAATCCCATATTTAAAAAAATATATAATATGCAGTATTTCTATAATATTACAATAACTAAATTAACTACTTTCTCTTTTTCAGAAACGGCTACATGTTCTTTTGCATCATGTTCATGGTTTTCTCCAACATGCAAGCGGTTGAACTTTTCATCGGCGAACGACTCATG
The DNA here is from genome assembly GCA_001703475.1 of Hydroides elegans. Lineage (NCBI taxonomy): Eukaryota > Metazoa > Annelida > Polychaeta > Sabellida > Serpulidae > Hydroides > Hydroides elegans. The sequence continues at coordinate 15,237 of LQRL01142071.1, forward strand.
TTTATGTGAGTCTTTTAAACGTCTATAGTTGTAGAGATGACAGATCAAATATAGATAAGCTATGAATACTATCCAAAGAAAAGGGATATAGCAATGCACTTATTCAAGGGGATGCAGGTTTTAAGTTTCTTTTATCCGTCAAGTTTTCATTCCAAATGTCAACGTACACGCATCACAGCCATTTTAGATTTATAATTCATACTAAATAATCTTTTGAGAGCTAGAATTATATGTTAGAACATATTGTGCTTCTATCTTATATCACAAGATTGAATTCTTCATATATTTACTTTTTCAGCCACGAGCACAGCAACGGTTTTTACCGGACATCGTGCTACTTTGTGACCAAGATGATTTTCGATTTCATTCCGCTTCGTGTATTGCCCGTCATTGTGTTCGCTGTGGTTTCCTATTTCATGGCAGGTAAGAAACTTACGATTTGACTATAAATTACGTAAACCATAACGTAAATCTTCAGAAATATATAAAAGGTATCATGGATATTTTTGTTTTTCTGTTAGCATAAATCTACTCGATGAGGGTCGTGCATACATGTCGTTTTGGACCGAAAGCCGATGAGACATTATGATTTGTCCCAAAATGTAAGCTTTCAAGACATCTATTACGCCTTGATGTTGTATTGATGGCCTCTCATCGCGTTCCAACAACGTTCTTCACGACGAAAATGCTGGTCTGGAAAACTTCAATTGACACAAACGTCCTCTTGACGCTCTAGGTCTTGTTGCGTTAGGCCGCGTTCATGCAAACAAAAAAGTCACTTTTGTATAAAAACAAAGCAATTGATCCCTTCCGTTCACGCAAAACACGGAAAACTGTTTGTGGCAACATTTTATAGCTTTTCATTTTGCGTGAACGCAGCTAGGACCGTGATTTAATAAAAAAAAACCGTCAGCATCTGACGTTATTATTCAGGATTATCAGAGTAAAACTTGGCGCAATCATAACGTTGTTTTGTTGTTTCTGTTGACTTACATATACGTCCATTTTCTTTAGTTAATTTTTTGGTTCTTATTTTCTTTAGTTCTTTTTGGTTCTAATTATATAGGTCTTCGCGCCGAGGCGGGTCGATTCTTCTTCTTCACCCTGACCCTTCTTCTGACGTCACTCGTCGCCGCCGCCATTAGCCTCGCTGTCGGAGCGGGGACTGGAATTTATGCGATCGCCAATATACTGGTGACACTCGCCTATGTCATGTCTATGGTATGTGTTGTTTCATATTTAATCAAGCAAAATATTAACGATTGAAAATAAAAGAAGCCCAATAATACTCTAACCAAACCTATTTGTAGATAGAAAAGGTATCCATGCAGGATCCTTGTATCAATCTTATAGGAACATTTCCTTTCTAATAAAAAAAAGTATTTTAATACATTGAAATTCATATTTGGATGTGATCAATACGAAACACAAATGCAATATTAAAACTGATTAACTATTTATAGAATTTAAAGAACACAATGTCAATTCATGATGATTTACTTTTTTTAGATTTTCGGTGGCTTTTTCGTCAATCTGGATTCAATCTGGGTCGGCATTCGATGGCTACAATATTTCAGTCTTTTCAAATATGCCAATACTGTAAGTGTCAATAGACTCGATCTGGTATACGTGTACTGCAGGACCCATATTCTCCGCTCAACTTAAGCTTAACCTTACCCTTAAGTCCAATGTAAATGGATGGGGAAAATAGTAAGTTTAAGGTTAAGGTTAAAGCGGAGGATATGGGTCCTGGTCTAACATTCTATTTTCCTAAGCTTGTTTCTTCTTTCGTCTATGTATATTTGCGTTTATTAGTCCGGTGTGGTTTACCATTCCGTGGGAATCTCCTGTTAAATCTTAGCATCATACATTTTTGGAAAGGTTTTGGGGTGCTCTTTTGAAATAAACATGTTGCCAATTTTTATTTTCACAAAATATATGCGTAAATTACGATGGCCGATATGGGTAATTTTCATTATAAAAGAAGAAATATATGAAATAAAAAGTGCATATAAAACTCTCCTATGTGTGCTTAATCTAATATTTCTAGTTTCTTATAGAAATAAAATTATTCTTAAAAAATATAGGTAACAACAAATGTAAAACAAACATAATACGGTGGCCGATAAGTCCATTTCTATTGAAATGGCGATACAATTGTATTAAGGTAAATTGCCATTGAATAATGCCAATGAAACTACGATTTGAGTATATTTTTGCTCGGAAGTATATATTATAGGGTTCAATTACAATTACGATGGCCGATATGGACAATTACCTTTTTTTCAAAACAGAAGAAGATGAATGTGAAAATCCAATCAATATTCCCTTATTTTAATTGAATACTCTGGTGTGGCTTCCAACAGAAAGTACATCATACAAACAGAATTTAAGATTAAATGATCTATAGAAACATATTACGGAGGCCGATAAGTGAGTTTCGATTGTAAAAAAAAAAATATTTTGCATCTGCGACGGGATAATGTAAATTATTATTTTCTTTGTATGTATCGTAGCTAAATGTATGCTTGAATCATTGAGGAGCTATTATATTATATAATTTAATTGTAATTATGATGGCCGGATATACTAAATTATTTACGGCTATTATTCAAGCAGGCAGCGCAGTTCTGTTTCGATCTCTGTTACAGAATTTGTATTTCTATATCTGATTTCTCTATTCCTGTTGATTGGCAGTCAAAAAAAGTGTGGCATGCTTCTATGAATAGACTAGGGGACTCATCGGAAAGGTCCAAGTGATGACCAGGAATGACTGGCATAATTGAAAGGTTCTAGTATTGATTATCTTGTTTGTGATGTTGATTTTGCTGATAGGCTCAGAAGGCATGAACACGCACGGTCTTGTACACCTATGGCTCTATGCATTGGCATGCGGTTAAAGTATAACAATGCAGTCATAATAATATACTATTGGGACATGAGACGTAGAGAGAGCAATCCCGGACAACATTATAGTGAATGGTCTTGTTCGTGTTGTATTCAGATGCTGGATGGCCGAGAGGCTTGTTCTTTTGATTATTGTGTATGTTATCGGTATCACCCTAACTGGCGGTTTGTCGACGAGCCTATCTACTAGTGGAGAAAACTGACAGGGGGTAGAACTGCTGATGAGGCAGGCAGAGCGCAGCAAAGTGTTGTTTTGAATTTTGTTACAGCATATGTATTTCTATATCAAAACATTCCGTGATGTAAGTTATTTGTTTTCTCTTTACATGTGGTTCTAAATGAAATCAGGTCCTTATAGGTTATGCTATGGCCACCCGTTAGCTTTACATTGTAAATAAACAATTTGAGAATAAAAAAGAGCAGGTTACTGGTGTATCGCATTAAAGATGTACGGATGTTATTCAATCAACAAGAAACGGAAGGTAAATGGAAAGAGCATATAGATAGCTATTTGAATAGAATTTACACATTGATACCACAGGAAGCACGACAATCCAGAAGAGGAATGCCAGAAAAGCCATTAGTTCCATTGATCCCGAGACAAAGCAATTTTGACTGAACACTTTCTTCTGAAGTACTTTTAAAATAGAATACTATTCAAATATAAATGAGAATATACTTAGAGAATTGATAGCACAGGAGGCAAAACAATCTTTAAAAAAAGTTAGAAAAGCCATTAATCCAATTGACACAAACACCGATCCATGTTGCGAGGTTTAAGACACGAGACGTTAAGAACACTTAATTCAAACCCTCAGGTGTCTTATTTTTTACGTGAACAAAATATTGTTAAAGATAATCCTATACTGAAACGGCGCATCAATTGATGGTGAAAAAGGCAAAAATAAGAGAAGATCAAGGAAAGGTAACAAAAAAACATTTAATCTCCAAGGCGAAAGATATCAAGAAAAGCAAGATTTATGCTATATGATTAAGCTATCTAACAGATTAAACTGCGAAAAGGACGCACACAAGGAGACTCGAAATAAATATATATATAAAAAAGGCCCAAAACGTGGATATACTATCGCTGTAACCCATTAATATATTTACCAAGCTTATTTTTAGAATGATTGAGCATGAGAGCTTTAGGGATTTAGCAAACTTAAAGCATTTCGAAATGTGGACACCGAGGCTTAAAAAAAGCTAGACAAGAAGTTTCACAAGCAAAGAAACAGAAACGGGCATGTTTCGCCGGTCAACCGCGTCTTGCTTAGAAAGCTATCGGTCTATGGACAAACCATGAGATACGATTCTGTTGTATAAATTGAATACAAGACCCAAGAATCTTAAACACATTCGCTTTGAAAACTTCTTTTTGGCCATCGTTATTTCATTTCTTTATTATTGGTCGAGCTAGGACCAAGAACTTATTGAGCCTAATCATACTAATATTTAATTTAATATTGTTCATGTCTATGTGAAAAGTTAATCACAAATGTTAAATATTTAATATACAAATACCACTTATCGGCCATCGTAAAAATCGTCTTACTAAACATCGAATAGGAACTAGTTATAATACTTATGATAATTTGCTACTCATATGTGCTCACATAAAAGTAATGAGGCAATGTATGACATGTCAAAAATATAAGACTTGGTTGATCCAATATTATACCTATCGGCCATCGTAATGTGTAAATCAGTTTGTAATTATTATTTTACAAGATCAGCTTGATACCGAGAACTAAATTCATCATTAATTGAGTAGTGCTACTAATAACTACATGCGTAAATATGATGGTTTAGCAAATAGTGTTCAGCTCAAAACAGGTAAATACCACCTTTCGGCCATCGTAATATTTACCAACTAAATGTCAAAATAAAAATTGGCAACATGTGTTAAAATAATCTACACACATATACCTTTCAGAAAATATACAATAATTAGATTTAACAAGCATTTCCCACGGGACCCATTTTCAGTGGGAAACCAGACAGGACTATATTGTTTGTGCGTCGATCTTTTATACGATTATCGGTTTGCCGTAATCGCGTATGAGTTTATCGTTTCTTTGTCAATTGTTTATGTGTTTATCGTTTTTTTTTTTATTATGTGTGGTTGAACGCACTTGATTATATTTTTTTGAATAATTACCAGTAAAAATAGTAATTAATTGCCGATTAAATAGCTGTGGATATATCCTGAATAGCCGTTTCATATGATCGTCTACTGCATTGTATTTTTTAACATAGGCGCTCACTATAAACGAATACAAGGGACTCAAGCTTAAGGTCGAAGATGAAAACGGTGACACAGTGTAAGTATATTGGAATTGTATTTTTGTGTCAGATTCATTTTCTATAACTATCAAACGAGCATATGAAATATAATATGTACTGTTTAATATTCACACAAGTTTCGCTTTGAATTAAGTAAATTGATATTTTTTTGCATGGTTTATAGAATAGAAATAGTTAATAAAGCGTATACCAAAGAAGTTTAATGTCATGCGCGGATCGAGAAACAAGCAAACACGGCGCCCCTTTCAGCTCATATATAATACTACCTGCCTCCGCTTTTTAATTCAAATCCCAATTATAAATTATTATGGATTATGAATAGTATAATAATATTAATGAATTTATAATATTTTTATCTTTCAGCAAAGTCAAGGCTGGCGAGCAGTATTTGGACGATCAGGACATCGATTATAAGAACGATTGGGACCTTTGGCAAAACATCTTTGCTCTTATTATCATGTTGATTGGTATTCTTATTCTCGCTTATATACAGTTAAGACGCATCAATAAATACCGATAGATTGCATTTGAGTTGTTTTATTTTTGGGACATATTAACTTAGTTGTTGAGAGATCTGTAAATTTGTATAGAGGACTTCATTATTTTTGAGTCGGTTTTTTTACAATTGTAGTAATCAGTAAAGTTGTAGTAAAGCTTTTAAATCAGACGAAAAGATTGCCTTGTTATAATTTATTCATATTATTTACAATTTATTTTATACTTTTTTACGAAATTGTGTAATTATAATATTTCATGTCCATGTCGATTGAATGGATTCTGTTTGCGTCACATCAAATTTCATCTTGGATATATGTTCGATATATGTATACATTATAAGGATTTTATATAACATGCATTATATATACTGTAAATAAGGGGACATTTTAGAAAATGTTGAGCCGGTATTTCTGTTAGATGATCAATTGTCTGTGATCGCTATCAGGGCTAAACAAAAACTGAAGCTATGAATAATCAATCGATTAGAAACTATCATATGGCTGAGTGTTCCTTTTCTGTTACAATTCGGGATTTTATTTTGTACATTTAATTAATGCATCCAAATAAGTATATTCCGTTGAAAATTATAAATGTATTTATCTAATTTTCTTTATAAACGAAATGCATTGAAAGTATTTTAGAATTTGAGGAAAGTTTTGCGCATTTATTGACACTGTTTGATTCTTTTTATAGCAATAATGGCTAAAATCACGCGCAGTTAACAACTTATTATATTTATAAACAAACGTAAACATTATTTGTTCGTATATTTTTGAAATTCTATTGCATTTTTTGTCATAAATCGATAAAAATAATATATACTTGTATATATAATGTTTATATATATGTAAAATATTGAAATAAACCCTGAAAATATACCATGAAAGCTTTTGATCTAGTTTAAGCTTTCGAATTAATGGTGTTTTACAATAAAAACCACATCACTTAGTTACAAATCAATATCTCTTTAATTTATTTTTATCAAGTATCAAGTATATCTAAATTTACATACTTCTATCTATTCGTCCACTTTCAAATGAAATATATGCCACATTATATCATTCAAATATGTATTTCATGCGGTTGGGAAGACTCGATTATAGTGGACTTCCATGATGTAACCATATTGTAATTAGAATTTCATGCAAAAACAAAACAATCGTGACCTTTAGATAGAGGCTATATTGTATTAGAGCGCTTCTTAACAATCACTATCCTTCTGATAATATTTGAAGGATACCTTGCATCATAATGTGCCAAACTAAATCGACATTTCTGAGAAAACTCTTGTTCGGATGGTATTTTTCATTTGGCACAGCAGCTCAATAATTGGAATCTGTTTCGTTTAGAGTTTATATGTAAATGACATGGTATCATTTGACAAAAAAATATTCTAACAGTCAGATAGAGGCAACAGTCACATCTAATGACCAGTGTATTTAATACATTGTTGTACGGATCGCTTAATTTAGTGTTAGCTGTTTATTAGTAATAAAGTGAAATGCATCGTATTCACAGCTAGCAAAAGTGTACTGATTAATAACTGTTCATGGCCATAACCATTTATTAAGTTATCGTTTAGCTTTGATTGAGGTCAATTCATTTTTTGCAACAACTTTATGCACTCACTTCATTAACCAAATCTGCTTTGTAGTTGTGACCGACAAAAATGGCACAAACATGTTCTTGTTTTTATTGTAATAACTCGTCAAGTCTCATTAAACAGTTAAATTGCAAGGTTATTCGTTTCTAAAATGATAAGAATAAAAATAGAAATCATCTATTGTTAAATTCAATCATCAGATTATTTTGCATGAATTTTCACACACGCACCAATGTTAGATAATGGAGAGAATCTTAACTACCTACAAAATATGTCCCTCTTCCCATGCTGATCTACTTCGGAAAACGTTCCCTTCCCCATTGGCTTATTTATGTCATCAATAAAATTGGCGCCCCTACCCGGTTGCCATTTTTTTCCTGGATCAACCCTGGCTATCAAAAAGATTAGGTATACGATATAAAAGTAGTTTTTCATGCTATTCATAATTTACATATAAATCATATCTTTATATTCGTAAGGATGATAATTCTTACAACCAAGGTAAACGTTTTTTATATATATTAGAAATAGCGACACGTTGACAAACAAATTTAAAAAAAAATGCTGGTGGTAAAAACTTTCAGGAAGGGGTCATATAAATAACATTCAGCGCGAGATCACATATTAAACCTTTACTATTGCTAATAGCTTATACTTTATATCGATAATGGGTTATGAATAATGAATTATTCAGTGTCATGGTGATGTGAATATATCATCTGCGGAGATTTACGGGCCTTGACATGCTTGAAGGCGCTTACCATGATGCAAAATAAATTAAGATATATAAAACGAAATAGTTAACATGAACATCCTTGCCTCTTTGACAAACGATTTTAGAATTATTATTTCAAAATAAATTGATGATATATACATACATACATTCAAATAGATAAACAATGAACATGGAATCTAAGAGCCATGTGATTCAGTGGATACATTACATATATACATCTGAATATGTTTCTATTAGAACAAACGTATATAGAGTTATTCCTATATGATTCTTATAAGGATTAGGAAACTGAATACAATATATACCATGCTGGAGTGTTGGTTCGTTAAGGATATAAATAAGGATGTAGAAAATATGGGAGCGCCAAAGAATATATTAGACGAGAAGAATAAAGATGATCATCAGTATGGTATAAGATTCTTATTTTTTTCATTCATTCTTTATAAAGAATAATTATTAGTATTATTATCATGTTGACTTAAATAACTATCTTAGAACAAACTAAAGTATTAATTGATACATTCAGTATGACCATTTAACTAAAAATAAACATTTCTAAAATATTGAATGTCTGGCGCGGAACAAGGAAATATTGAAACCGGCGAGTGCAAATAAGATATAAGATATGAGATAAAAGATATAAGAATAAGATATCACACCGCATCTGGGGCATCATTTTGTTTGTTTTATTATTATTAAATTCCAAACCCTTTCCCATAGACACTTTCGGTGACTCCTCATACAATCGCGGTCAAACCATCGCCGCTTCATTTTTTTGTTGAATTATGATCATTGAATTTGTGATGCATGTTTAACCAAAACTACATATTTTACCAAAATTTGCCCTAAGATGCAACAAGCGCGGCCAAACCATCACGACCACGATCGAAGATGTTACAATGCATCCTATAAATATACTTTTTTTCCGTTTTTTTTTCGCTAACAATAAATCATGAATATTCATCTTTTTGGTCCATAAATGCTTATCAATTTATCAACAATTATCAATTTACACAAAATACAATATTTTTCCGTGTTTTAATTATTATTATTTCATGGACTTTAATCCGATAATGTAACTCGAGATGCTTATGAGGACTCTGCAAACAAGCGCGATCAAACCATTGCCGCAACGATCGAGGATCACAAAGTACATAGGAGCAAAAGCCCATATTAAAACATGGATTATATTAAAACAATCAACCACGGAACGTCACGGCCTGGTCACACTGTTTTTACCTATTTTTCCCCTTTTACAAACCATGGTTTTCAATGCATTCTTTACGGAAACCGAATAAAAATAGTAATTGGCTTTTTACAAGCTAAGCCCTTTTTTTTTTCGTTAAGGTATACATTGATAAACACGGGTTGTTAGAGGAACAAAATGAAACAAACAACTTTCCGTGTGGCCAGACCCTTTACTAAAAAAGCCCTATCTCTTCCCCATAGATCAATCCTCCAGCAAACGCGGTCAAACCATCGCTGCTACGATCGAGGATGCAGCGATGTACACTGGGGCACACGGCGTCTGTAATATATACAGAACCAACAGCTTTACAAGGCGGCTGTTTTGGAGCGTTGTCTTTTTCACGGGCATGGGTAAGAATCGGAAGCTTCACAACGCCATATTTTACCCATTTACTCATTAATTAGGGGAAAGTCCATGGCGCCTTGAACAATATTGCAGCTAATATTTTATAAACCAGAGGATTCAAGGCGCTTGACCAATTTTTCGATAACAAGATTAATATAAAGTTTGGTTTGTTATGAAAATGAAGTTCAATGATGATTCCAAAGTGACCAGACACAGGAGCTGTTTTATATTAGGGCTGTTTTGGAGGACAAGCGTTCAATTATTTCATCCTTTCTTTTTCTTTTTTGTTTCTTTTTTTTTTTTCTTTTTTTTTTTTTTTTTTTTTCTTTT
>LQRL01142078.1:7994-19139 GCA_001703475.1 Hydroides elegans
CTGGGATGAGTATTATAAAGGGATAAGAATCAGATGGAAGATTCTTGTGTTCCTGATAAACATGACGCTTACCGGATGTCGGTTCGCACTTATATGTGTACACATGTGATAAGGCAATAACATCCATAAAACTATGATATTTTGAGGTGTACGATTCAGATACTGAATTCATATAACGGGTTTCATAAATACAAGCTAATGACACCTTATTCTTGTGTTAAAACCTATTCAAATGGCCAATATCATTTGGAGACCTCGGATTTACTTTTACTCGGATGTTTACTCCAGAACAAACTGGCAACGCGGAAGTGTTTTTCAATGCGGAAGTGTAACTTCATAAAAGTGTAGTCAGCACAAAAACAAAGAATGATTTTGATATATTTTATTCACTTTTAACCTAATATTTATATTAAAAATGTAAATATATGATATTTTTTGGATGACATTTGATAATAGAGCTACCCATAACAAAAACCTATCTCCCGCGAAAAATCTGACATTTTGGAAAATTTCAGCCAGCTAATTAAATTTTTACGGGATGAATGCGGCTTGATTTTTATCCCTTTATAATACTCATCCCAACTAAAACATATGAAGTATTATTATATTATTTCATGCTTGACGTTGTTTTTATAAAGAAAACATAAGACACATCACAGGGCTTTCCACTTGCCGTATTTTCACGATGACGCAATAATTACGTCACAATGCTAATTTTTATACATAAGCGCATATATTGCGTCATTTTTATTCTTAACGTAACCCTTCCGGGTGGCATGTCGATGGACGTTTAAAGTCAAGAAAATCCATATTTTTTTGGTTTTGAACAGTACACTTTGTGTTATTTATTATTTCAATATAACAATACAAACACAAAAGGCATGATATTTGCCCCTCGGGAAACCGCCCGGGAGGGACCTCAGGCTTTGCCTTGGGTCCCTCCCGGACGGTCTCCCTCGGGGCGAATATTTTCCCGCATTTTCCTGAAAACATGAAGTATTATTATAATATTTAGATTTTAATGGATTAAAAATATAAATTAGCCAATTTTTACAAGATGATAAAATGACTTTATCGTTTAAACCTTACATATTTTTTTATTGATAACGACTCATTATTGCAACACAGTAAAACGAATACAAAAATATAATTCAATGTGTGTCGCTTTTATTTAAAATATGTTTACATCTCATATTTATGTTTGGAATATCAAACTCACCCCGGTCAAAGTGGTCGCGTTTTTGGTAACGTATTACTTAATTGACCCAGTTGTCTCCATAATTTTGATTATATTTCAATCTTTGTTACTTGTTTATTCAACATTTTATTAAAATAACTAATTTTACCGAGAAATGGTATATTATGCATGACAATACCCTTTTAGAGATGTATTAAATGCAAACTATTAACTTAAAGAGCGCTTTTTACTTACAAAAGTTCTTCGAGCTTAACATAGGTTAATACCAAATTAGCTTCAGAATTGCTAACGAATAGAAATAACATTGGTAAACACAATACATTTTTTTAACCAAATGTATAAGAAAAAAATAGGAAACCTTCAATTAATCATACGGAGTTGTGAAAAGATATACACACTTTATACATTAAGATAAATAGATATATAAAGATATTTACAACTTATACACAAAGTATACATGTTTATTATTTCATTGTATTTGCTATCAATAGAAAACACTTCTTACAAAATCGAAATGGTCATATTTATTTCATCATTTTTTAAAAATGTTGTGAAAAAATCATTTGTTTTGCACACGACATCATACACGCAAAAATGTAGATAGACCCCTCCTTGATTTGCATTAATTGTATTTTCTTTTATTTTGATATTTGTTTTCATTCATACTCGTGTATTACAGTAGTTTTGATTTGGATCCTTTTTACAGGGTTCACTTTGACTGTCACCATTTCGGTTTTTATCCTCTTTCTTTTGTTTACAAACACCACAAATGACACAACCAATGATTAGGACAGATGAGAGGACGCCGACCACTATACCTATGATGTCGCCCTGTCTTAATCCATACCCTTAAATTAGAAACATTTGGTTTGTAAGCCATTGCTGTATTGTTGTGTTCATTGTTTTATTAAAAATAAAAAGTAAACGTTAAATCAGACATAAAACATGGAAATTAATTGTCAAAGGGATAAATGAGCCAAGGATACGTACCCCTTTTAAATAGAATAAAGGGTATTTTTGTAAATTTCAAAACAATCCTTGAAGAGCTCTAATGATGCAAATCAGATCTATCGCTAACTTATGGGAGTAAAGACGTAATTTAACGTTAACATACTGGTTTTCCGTGTAAAGCACTGGGACCTGAATTTACCTTGCCGATTGCTTTTGTCATAGATTGATCGGTCATTGTGTCCATTTTGTGCAGAGATCGTTGTTGCTTGTGTAGTAATTAGATCTGTGGACAGATTTCAGATAACGTTCTTTTTAAAATATACATTTTAACCCCTTAGCGTTATTATGATATCAAACTGATCTGTTGAATATTCAAGGACAATTACAAAAACACTTTATAATATCGGTTAAAATTCCCATTAAAGGGCCTCATTACCTTTCTGGTCGTTTTCGTCATCAATTGTTTGGTCATTGAGTCCAGCTGTTGAAGATGCCGTCATTGCATATGTAGCTACATGATCTAAAAACATGTCAGATGATGCACTAATTAGTTAAGATACATACATACATACATATTGATATTTATATTGCGCGTTGTAAGTTAACTATCCAAGCGCATACCTAACATTTATAATCTAAGAAAAACAAACACGGATAATAATACAACGTTTACAAAATATACATTTAATGATAACTTTTGCTAAAAAGAAATGTCTTTAGTTTTCTTTTAAAATCATTGACATTATTACTTGTTCGAACAGAAATTGGAAGCGAGTTCCATACTTTTGGTCCACAGCGCGAAAAAGCTCTGCGCCCACACCTTTCCAAACGATATTTCGGTTCGATTAAAAGATGAGAGTCTTTCGATCTAAGATTTCTATTAGGCTGATAAAATACCATCAAATCGCGCAAATATTGCGGACCACTGCAATGAATAGATTTGTACACTAGCAAAGCAATCTTAAATTCAATACGTTCTGGTATTTTGAGCCAATGCAATGATTTCAAAACTGGAGTAATATGTTCGCGCGGCTTTGTTCCCGTAATCAATCGGGCTGCTGCATTTAATACCCTTTGCAGTTTTTGAAGTTCCTAACCTCGATATAATAAGGGACTGAACCAATGTCTTTACTGAATTTTCGTCAAGGTATCGACGAATTCGCGATATTATACGTAGGCTATGAAAGCAGCATTTGCATATAGAGTTTATCTGTCCACACATATTGAGAATATATATTTAACTGTTGAAGCGCTATTAAATTTTTAATAAGATCTGTTAAAAAGTCGACCGTTTAAAAACAGTTAACTTAAATGTTAACTTTAATGTTTCGTTAAAAGCATTGGAACCTTTTTACCTGTCTGGTCACTTCCGTCATTAATTGATTGGTCTTTGAGTCCAATTGTAGGCGATGTCGTTGTCGCTGATGTGGTTTCGTGATCTATGTAAAATGCCACACAATACTCAAATTAAAATGTACATTTTAACCGTTGTATATAACATATATATAACATTTGCAATAAGACCTGTAAGATATTGTTGACCATTAACAAGACAGTTAACTTTAATGTTAATGTTTCGTGAAAAAACACTGGAATCTTACTTACATGTCTGGTCAATTTCTTCATCAATCGATTGATCATTTAGTCTAGTTATTGAAGATGGCGTTGTTGCTGATGTATTTTGGTAATCTGTCGAATTATGCCAGATATGTATAATTTTCTAATTATGATATACATTTTTACTGTTGTAGCGCTATAACATTTGCAATAATTTATGTAGAAATTGTCGACCATTGACAAACAGTAAGCATTATTGTTAATGTTAATGTTTCCGTGTTAAACACTGGACTCTTACTTACCTGTCTGGTCACTTTCGTAATCAAACGTTCGGCTATTTAGTCCAGTTGCTGAAGATGTTGTTGTTGCTGATGTGGTTTTGTAATCCATGGAATAGTTTAGATGATTTTCTAATTATTATATACAGTTCAACCTTGCTAGTATGATAGCAAAAATATATGTTACAAAATTGTTTACCATTAAAAAGACAGTTGAAGTTAATGTTAATATTTTGTTAAACGCACTTGAACCTTAATTACCTGTTTGGTCACTTTCGTCATCAATCGTTTGGTCATTAAGTCCAGTTGTTGGCAATGACGTTGTTGTTGATGTTGTGATCTGTGAAAAGATGCAAGATAAATTTTCTAACAGATATAGATGTTTACCATTGTAGCACTATTCAGATAGCTATCAGCTATGTTGATGAGATCAGCTATGTTAAAGAATTAACGACAATTACAATAAAAGTAACGTTAAAATATCGGTTAAATTTTCAATTGAAAACAAGAATTTTATTACCCTTCTGGTCACTTTTGTGATCAATTGGTTGGTCACTGAGTCCAGTTGTTGGCGATGTCGTCGTTGCTGATGCGGTCATGTGATCTGTGGCGATATACATGATTTAAATAATAGTTGTAACCGCTTTAGAAATATCATGAAATCAATCATGTCAGTTTATTTTAACATATCGGTTAAATTTTTCATCAAAACACAAGATCCTTATTACCTTTCTGGCCACTTTTGTCATCAATTGGTTGGTCATTGAGTCCAGTTGTTTGCGATGTCGTCGTTGCTGATGTGGTCATGTGATCTTTGGCGATATACATGATAAATTTTGATTCAAACAAAAATCGTAACCGCTGTAGCACTATCATGAAATCAATCATGCCAGTTTATTTTAACATATCGGTTAAATTTTCCATTAAAAACAGAAGAATCTATTTACCTTCCTGATCGATTTGATCATCAATTGCTTGGTCATAGAGATTAGTTGTTGCAGAAGGTGCTGTTGCTGATGTGGTCATGTGACCTGTTGTAATGCATGATAATATTCATGATAATATTCTCTATAAACAATAGACAATTTAACCATTGCAGCGCTATTAACATTGCAATTAGATCTGTTTAAATAAATAAACGACGATTACAAAGACAGTAAAAGTCACATATCGGTTAAATGGTTCGTTAAAAGCACAAAATCCTTATTACCATACTGGTCTCTTTTGTCATATATCAATCGGTAATTGAGTTGAGTTGTTGCAGATGCCGTTGTTGTTGATGTATGTATATGATATGTTAAATGATGTCAGACTCATTATAAAGTATGTATCGTGAATGCACAATCAATTGATTCACAAGGAGAGGGTGTGAGTTATGCTTATTTTGCAAATTGACGCTTAATGAAATGTCCTTTTTATGCAAAAACATATATTTATCCAGATGAATTAATTGATCAAACATATCATTTGTTGTTTCTTTCTATTGTATGTGAAAAAAATGAAAATGTTATATGATATATTAAATGATATATTAAGTTCATAATAAGATCTTCATCATAATATGAAGTTTTGTTACATTGCCAGAATTTTTATTTATTCTAGAAATTTACTTGAAAGTAAAGGATACCAAAAGAATTATCTGTCAAACGTTCACAGAAAGAAATGATACACTACAGTGGGTGACGACTCTTTGCAAGTTCACAAAATCTAGTATATGTCTATGTTTCAAACCCAATTATTTGAAATTAGAGTTTATATTCATGTTTGTTTTGCTCTTTGAATTAGCGAGCAAGGAAGATGCCGTAGCAGAATGGATATTTCACAGAATGAATTTATAGGCATTCCTGTTACTTAGTCACACAATTTTTAAACCTATCCACCCTTAATCTTCCTTGCATTTTACAAAATAAAAATCAAATATTAAATTTCCCTTTTATTCGATCTTAATAAAAAGATTGTATAACACAAAATGAACTATGATTTCAGCTAAATTTATTTGAGATGTATAGGAATATATCAATTATTGGAGGGGCATAAAAAACTGAAAGGTTTTAATTTTGGCTAGCAATGTTTTAATAGCAGCGATTTTTGGACATTGGTTGCTGGCAAAGAAAGCTTTATATTTACGAACTTATACTTCATTAAACTACAAATAAATTTGTTGCAGACCAAAATGTATGAAACAAAACAACCTATCTAAAATCGTTTGTTTGGTATTCCTGATAAATCCTACTTATACAACCACACTATCGATTTCTTCCACAAAAAAAGGTTTAAGGCTATAAAGGGCAGTCCCTACTCAGACGAGTAGCGAGAAATATATACAAATGATTTAATTCGTACATGTCATTGATTTCATTTGCCGAATTTCCCCCCTGAATTTGGTTCACTAGCAGACAGAAATATAGTGAATGTTTATTTTTGCAATAGTATCAAATTTTGATATAAATTCCAGAAAAGTTTGTTATCATCAATAATAAGATAATAGAAGGAGTATCTGAACGAATCTGAAGGTCAAAAATGAATTTGTTGCTTTAGTAATATATATATATATTTAAGATTCGTTCTTTATTCATTTCTCAAATACATCCCATCTGCAGGAGCATTTGCGATGTTTAGGAATACTGCAAGTAATCTGTTCTTACTCCGCTTTATCGGCCATAATGAAAAGGAAATATAGGACCTGCATGTGAATACCATAAAATGCTGTACGGAACCGGCACTTCGTTTTCAGGTTTTAAATATGGCAGAAACAGCACCAAAGCTTATTTCACATTTTCATGTTAACGTTAATATTGCTAAAATGACAATAGATTTAGTGTTAGATTTTGACGACTTATAATATAAAACCTAACTAATATATAAATAAATGCTATATTGACACATAGCATAGCTACAATTTGTTCCCAGAGTTTAAAGATATAAATTACTCATAAATTAGTATACAATGCAGAATCACAATAATGACATTGATTAAAAGATGATGGATAAATAAAATGTAGATACGCATTTAGAACCGTTTAATCGCTAAAGTGTTAAAGTTGATATTTGTAAATGAAGAAAATTACTAAGCAATTATACGTTAAAACACCGGTTTGAGTTTCTGTTTAAAGCAGTGCAAGTTTATATACATGTACCTTTCTGTTTGGGTTCGTCATCAATTAATTGGTCAATGAGCTCATTTTCTGTAGTTATTGTTGGTGCCGATAGTGTGGTTATTGGGTCTGTAATAAAACCACTTAGGCATCAATAAAATATATCATGAGTGCAAAAAAAAATGATATAAATAATAACACCTGAATAAGCAATTATTTTTAACAAAATATATACTTATATAGCCATAGCAATTAATGTTTAATATATTAATTAAGCTATAATTTATTATGTGTGAAATTTAAACAAAAATGTCATAAACTGTAGACAAAAAATATATACTCAAAATGTTTTTTTTAGTATAATTTATTTTTATGATTTAGTTTTTTGTTTCATACATAACAATATATTTTAATTGACATTAATAGTTCATGGTTAGACATTTTTCAAGAAACCTTTTCATTTTCGGTTAATATGTTTTTTAAACACATGTTTATGAACGAATACAGAGCACATCTTGCGACGCAGCTTTTAATGATTTAAATATTTAAAATAAATAAAATGACACTTTTGCCTTGACAATTTTCGCCAGTAAACCCTTTTACGCATTCACATTGACAAACGGGGTTTCCATCGCTGAAGCTATCCGTTAGTGTTTTGTTTGGCACACATATTATTTCCTTGCTTGTACACTCAGGTTCACCATATGTTAAATAAATAAACTTTAATACGAAAGATGCAAATATGATTTTCGTGTTTGGTTTAAAGATAGTTGATTTGAATTAAAAGTATTGATGCTCCCCGTACTGAAAACAGAAGAAACTGGTTCTGCGATATGATAATCTAGCATCCATCAAACACTAATATAACCACAACATTACGTTATTGTAAAGTAAATATTTATTAAGAAGAACTCTATTGACGAAATGTCAGTTTCTACTCAATGATAGAAGTAACAATATTCAGGCTAACCGCCGCCGATTGATTGTTCGGGATTCATGCTCAGAGCATAGCCCAATGTGTAGCGCTGAAACTGCACACATACCTTTTCGTAAATCGTCAATCTGATTTGCTAAATATGTTGGAACCTCCTAAGCCCCATCACCTCTTACTCTGCGTTTACGTTCTTCCATTTTTTATGTTGAGTTAACATGTTTGCCTAAGGGCTATTACAGAATGTTTGTATATGTATGTGTGCTAATGAAGTGTCCGTGTTCAATAAACGTATGTTTAAGCACATGATAGACTATGGTTTTATGGGAAATTACTGCTGATTTCCTGATGTTGGTTATTGTTAGAAGAGTAGTCCGTGCGCAGTCTATAAATGTATACAAATGATTTCAATAAAAATCATCATTTACATTATTGACATCTGTAGGAGCAGTGCCACTGAGTTTTCGGGTGGAAAGAAAGACATTTGACAGGTTTCAGAGCTGTTCGCATAAAGCAGTGCAACCTTAAATACATGTACCCTAAGTCTGGGATATTACAAGCGCTAATTAGCATATTATGATAATTTTTGTTTTTGAAGTAGGATAGATTTGGCTTTATTTTCCAATCAGTTGGACATTTAAGTCTCTGCCTAACCCTTTTATTCAGTTTTTGATTAAGATTAAATTATTTAGGCAAACAAGATAATGAATTGCAACTGCAAACTAATCAGGAATTTCACTTAATAGGCCTTAATACATATATGCTAAAATAATATTATGTTCAACTCTTGTTTTATGATTAACATATCTGAAAGGCTAATAATATTTTTATTTTACTTCGTTTAATTGATAAACAATATCTTAAGGAAAACTTGTATTATCGCAATAAATAGACAATCATATTCTTGTATCTTACATATACAATATATAAAATCAAGCAGTAATAACGTTAAGGTTCGTATACTATTCATTTATATAAACTTGACTACATATGATTTCCTACAGACCTCTAGACAATGCCTTTCAATACAGTATATAGTAATATAAATTATGCAAAAAAACATGAATTATAGTACTTTTGTTTAGTCGATAGAACAAGATGCTGCACAGAAATATTTTGTAAGGAGGTTGTGATATAAAAACTACTGATGTTTGATAAGTGAATAAAAAATTATTATTCGCGAAATATTCGAACTTGGCACTTGATACAATGTTGCTCTGGAAAATGATATCATAGGGAGAGATTATGAGCTTCATTCAAATGAAAGATGATAGTAGCATGAACAAATCTCATACAACACATCAAAGTCATATAAAATATACTAAACATAATGGTAAATGGGGCCCTTCGATTGTAACATTATTGATAAGTGCGATCGAAAAGCGTTTAATTGTTAAAAACTTCACCCCGTCGTTATATCATATTTTGAAATGGTATGTGTACCTTTATTGAATTCCGGAGAAAAGGCCAACACTAAAATCAGAAGAAATCCCAACATTTTTATACACTTGGTGAAAACCCCAAATCGTTTATTTTTATCGAATCATGGACAAAGGCCAATAGAAAAAACCGAATCGGAGAAAACACAAACAATCTTTTGTGCTATTTGAGAAAAAACCCCAAACATCTTTTTTTTTTATTACTCCTAATCGTTTGTTTATTCAATAAAACAAATGGTCAATTCACGATAAATTTAGTTGTGATTGCAATTAACGTAGCTACGCACAGTATCCACAATGATTTCAATCAATGGTTTGAAGTCAAATAGGAGTTATTGAGATTGTAATTAAGCAGAGAGATGACATATGCGTATTCACTTTCATCGTTTTATATGTGATACATCCCTTATAAGTTTGCAATTCAGAGGAGGTTTGATACATATCGGTTCAATTTAAAGTTTATATGTGATAAGTGATGTGGATTCAATTGCTTTAATTGGACCTTAATCGATGATTTCAATTAACTATGTGCTTAGCCAATTATCATTCAAATAAATAAAACAACAATTTTAATTCTAGTTTGTGTGCGAAAATCCATTAAAAATATATTCTTATTTGTAAAACAATATATTTAGAATCATTTGGGTTTAATTTGATTTGAATTCTCCCTTATTGAGGTTTTCTCATTTTGGGCCTTTCTTCATTTGATTTTTTTCAATTGGATATTTCTCCGGCAGTTATTTTGATTCATTTATTGATCACGAATCATCAATATTCATATTTGATACATCATATTTAAGACGTAAAATATATTTTTCAAATGATGGTTGAAAATCTTAAACTACAGGTTTGTTAAGAAATAGAGTCATTTTTAGATTCCAAATAAATTTATTAAGATAACAAGAACAACATCTACATTGCATAAAAATATGGTTTCACAATAACAAAAACACAGAAATGTAGATCAAATTCTGCTAGGTTGTTTTTAATGCCCTCGCTTAACTACATAGCAGCAAACATTTCTTGAAATGAACACAATCAGAACGTTATCTTTAAAACAGTTATTAAAAACCTATACATAATTTATATGGACTCACTTTAACTAAGCATGTATCTCATTAATGCTGAGAAATCGATCCTTTTAGGCATAAAAAGTTAAATATTCGCTAAACTAGGTTATGATATCATACTTTTATCAAAAAGCCATTTTTATACCGGTTACCATTTAAAAGCACCCATTCATTCCTATTCATTCAACGTCAATAAGATAATAATCCGTCAATCCATTATTCATATAACCACAATGCAATGTATAAATTCTGGCATGTTTTAATGAAATAAGTAGAAATTAGAAATATACATATCTTGTGTTGACTCAACTATAGTAAACCAATGCTTACGTCACAAGTACTAAGGTATGATCCCTTTACGGAATACAAAAGTTAAATATGCGCCAAAATGGCGCAATGATATCTTTCATTACTCTTAAAAGAAAATATTTTGTAGCACCAGATCATCTTAACCGACTCACAGATTCATCGACTAAAATATACAAACATGCGAATATTTGTTTAAATAAACAAAAAATATATGAATATTTAAAATACATTTATTTAAGTATTATGAGTACAAGATTAATATTGCTTAAAAATGTTTTCACAACCTTTTACATCTCAAAACCGATTAAACAATATAC
>LQRL01142101.1:8547-26247 GCA_001703475.1 Hydroides elegans
TGATCCTACGCCTTTCTTGCTTAAGTAGAGAATCCTACATTCGGTTAGTCATGTTGTTTTAAGTGTTCCGGCCTTTTTTTTTTGTAATTTCTCTATAAATTATATTAAATTTATAAGGTATAATTTATATAGATGATAAATAATGTACTTTTGTAATTTCGCAATAAATTAACCGATATTCATAAAATACAATGATTAAAGATAATAAATATGATATTTTGAACTCAAACTTTTTAATGTTTATGACTTTGAATTCACTTTTGTTTAGATCACCCAGCTCTTCAATGTGTCCAAAAGCATTGCGAATGTTTTTTATTAAAATAATTCCAACGTCACCTTTATCGCTGATATTCCACCAACGTTCAAATAATATGGCATAGTCTAACGTCGAAACACGTCGATCCGTCCGTTGTAAAGTTTGTAGCAACGTCGTCGGAATATTTCGATAACATTTTTTTTTCTCATGAAATAAAAAGAAAACGTTAACTGATGATGATGATGATGATGATGATGATGATGATGATGATGTAATGATGATGATGACTTCGTATATTGTTCGCGCATAAAAGAGAATAGCGCTTTTTTGACAACGAGCATCTTTAACGCTTCTCAAAAATTATGCAATAATTTCACAAAACCTGATGGACAATGTCAACGGTCATCGGTCCCGAATGCACCTAAATAGATTCGAAAGAAGATTTAAAAGTAATCGTATTTCTCTGTTGAGATTCAATAACGTTTAATCTGGATAAGTTATAATTATTTCGATAAAGCGAAAATATATGCTTGTATAAACAAAATTCGAGAGTATAAAATGAGCACAAAATTAAGATATAACAACGATTTATAATATAATATGTTTTACATTTCAAGGTACATGTACGTTTTACTGAAGTATTAGAATTTCCTGAGTATAATAAAATTTGAGATTGAATAATGTTAGCTAAATAGATGTTTGGTCCGCATCGGTGAATAACCCGAACCCCTAACAAACGTTCAACAGATAATGTAACGTAATGATGCTTCCTAAATTATATTAAATATGATTATTTATGATAATATCGATATTGGAAAATTGAATAATAAATGAGTTTTCGGTTTTAACGAAATTAGTTTTATCGATAACGATGTATGAATGTAAATCCATGATAAATGATTAATATGATAATGAAAATCTCAAGATGACCCATTCTTGTTTCGAGATCGGTGCATTACCCACACAGTCTGCTGTATCATCCGGACCCATGTGGTATGTATGCATATTCGGTGTATAAACCGAGGGTTACATACATGAAATCACGGTATTACCGTATGTTTGCTGTAAACGAATGTATTGTGTAGAAATAATATTTTATTTGAGTCCATGTTGAGCATGATGCAATCCGACTGGGTACAATATTTATAAACAGCACATAAAAAAGATTTTCTGTTTGGGCAAAAATAAATTATAGTAAAACTTACACTCAAAGTATATTTCTCTGGTTATCCAAACAAAACAATATTACGGAAGTATCCTACACCAATCGATATTTTAGCGAAATTAGTGAAATCCGAAATCCATTTGCGAAAAGTATAAAATAAAAAAAAACGAAGCAAACAACACATTTATCCTACTTTTTCACACATAATATGTACAACATATTTTTTCCGCATATATATTTTTGGAGCTACCGAAAATACAAAAGTACGTAAGATATTCTAGAGGAGTATATATGGGACGGTTTATTATTAAAGGGTTGGCTATGTAAAGGTGGTTAACACATAAAACACTTTTTGCAGGTATATATGTTTAGATCACCTGCACAAAACATGATATATGTTATCACGATATTAACATATTTAGTTAAAGCGACAAATCAAAAAACAACACATATGAGAGAACAGTCAATTTGATGGCTAATAAGCACATATTTTTGTATTGATTACGGAGATTAGAGAGTCATTAATTTATCGAAATTGCAAAAATATATCATGCACCGTTATGCACAGAACCCATTCAAATGGTTATCAGATAACCGGGGCCATTGACAAGTAGATGATGTACTTCAACCGGCCAGTGCCTGTCTTTCATTATCAGTCCTCATTTTGCTTATGACAAGAACGTTATGTGATTCAACATTTTTGCCATCATCATCATTTGCGTTTTTTATGTGTTATCTACCTTGGACTCGAAATGGTCAGTTTGCATTTTTGGTGTTTTTTCTCTGTGAAGGGATCTGGACACGTCCATCACAGTTGTGAACTTATGAAAAAATATTGGTAAAATTTGAGGGTGGAGGAATGAAGGAATAAGTGGCGTATTTGGCGAAAGCGCTGACAAGCCCAATGAACATGTATCTGGAGAAAGTGAGTTCGAATCCCCTCATGTCTCCGGAATATTAGGGGATTCTGGCAACATTTTGAGATGAACGCAAGATGAGTTTCCATGTGTTTCGTCAAATTTATAATTGATTGCATAACTTACCAAGTGCAGTTTAAATGAATCATATTATTATTTTGCTTGTTATTACTGTTGACAAAAAGAAAGTTTTCAGCAGATTGACTCATAAGGACAATCGTCGCATTCATGATTGCACATCTTCTAATAAATGCTGATTCACAAGTCGGGATTTTGTTTGCAGAAAAGCTAAGTAATGTTCGGTATGACGGCTGTTGTGTGTAACTAAAATGTCATTTTGTACTCACATTCCATCGACATACATGTTGATATCAAATAATTAGTAACACTATCTATAAACAGTAATTGTTTTATATTATATTATGCAAGATTTGCTTTTTGAATGGAGAGCTTAACTCCACAATAAAGCAAATGTTTTATGATGAAATTAGCCGTAAGCATTGTCGAGTGGGTGATTAACATTGAGTGGATGTAGCGTTTTATCTTTACTGCCTTTTTGTCGTTCTAACAAGTGTACACGCTATATATGGTTGCCCTTCTCAAGTGGGTCTCAGAGTTCAAGTCCATAGTCATGGGATTAACAGGTAATATATATAGTTTGAAACACATAAATACATATGTTCTACGGCAAAAGCCCCGAAGACCAAAATCCACGAAGGACAAAAGCCCCGCGATTTTGGCAGCTAGGACAGAAGCCCCGAGATTAAGATATATATTTCTAAATTAAATTAATATTTTTATTCAACGTGGATTATAAACATGAGTGTATATTGTTCCTATGGGACTGTGTCTGCTGTGTTTTAGGCATCATCGATTGCAATTGACGTAACAATGACACTCATGATGATTCTCATGATTGCAGCGTGAATAGCAAATCACAACATATACACAAACAAATCGGCTAATCTGATAAAGTTTAGAAAATATGTTTAAAACTATCACGGGGCTTCTGTCCTAGCTGACAAAATCGCGGGGCTTCTGTCCCTTCTGGGCTTTTGACCTTCGGGGCTTTTGTGCGCGCACCACATATATAACATTTACATGCATAGATATCTGGAAAGAACACCAGTTAAAAAAGGTCCCGGTCACAATGGTATTAAAATGATCAATATATGTAATAAAAACACCTGTGCTAAATTTGTTTTTGAATTAATGAGATTTAAAAAAAAAACAATCTCAGATCTCAGATTTTGACAGATTTCCTAAAAAAACGGTATATTTTGTCACTGTCCCTAGTAGAGTAGACATTTCGTCTTATGCTGATATAATATGGTGTTATTTTGACCAGGTACCGTGTGACTTCAAAGGAAAACGTTTGTTTTAAACGATAACGATGTAGGAGTGTCCATGCAGTCACGCGTTCCTAACCAAACATGGAAAAACGTTTAAAGGTAGCCACAAAACGATAAACGTTAAAGGCTAAACGTTAACCTCAGCCATGCTAAATGCTTAACGTTAAACGTTAAACACTAAACGTTAAACGCTAGGCAATAACCACTAAAATGTGTGTGTATAAAGAACATCATAATGATGGTTTATGCATGATAACCACTTGAATGTACATGCTACGGGAGAACCAACCAAAATTTACAAAACTAAAACAAATTAGAACATATACTCGCCCTTATCAAAAGTCAACAAACGTTAAACGATTAATGTTAAACGCTATATTCTGAAATCGCAAACCCTTAAGCATTAAACGCTAAACGCTAGAAACAATGTACAGTTAGAATAGTGCCACTGTACTTAGATCCATCACACTCGGTAAACGGTCAAAAGCCCTCCCGGTCAAAAGCCCTCCCGACTAAAAGCCCTCCCATTTTGCAAGGTAGGCTAAAAGCCCTCCCGGCTAAAAGCCCTCCCGGCTAAAATCCCTCCCGTTTTTGTAAGGTAAAAATGAAATGTATCACATATAGTATTTTATATATTGATATACTTGTTGAGTGTATAGCATAGATTTGGATCTAGAGATTATGTTAATCCCGTTCTGATCGGTCCATTCATTGCGAAGGACCTTGGTTATTTCATGACCGTTATCACCAAGGGATAATATGGGGATCAGGGATCAGAGGATTAGCGCACCGATGTGAACAGTGACCATGTATGTTATTGCATGATTAACACGTTTTGAGTTATCAAAAATATACAAAAAAAGAATAAAAATAGATTATAATATATTTCATTTTTACCTTGCAAAAATGGGAGGGCTTTTAGCCGGGAGGGCTTTTGACCTACCTTGCAAAAATGGGAGGGCTTTGAGCCGGGAGGGCTTTTGACCGGGAGGGCTTTTGTCCTACGACCATCCCACTCGGCATGTTTATTTCGATCCAGGTATCTAAGACATTATTTGCCGCGTCCGAATTGGTGCAACTTTACCGGACGTATGGTCTTAGACGTCATTTCGCATTCGATATCCATTTTCCTGATAGGATGGAAATGTATCGCTTAGTTTGTTTAAGTGATTATACGGATCTCCTATACAAATACATCGTCCAGCTTCATGACAATAGTATAACAACAACATTCAACTTGTTATAGAATATGCTAGTAATATACACTTAATTATATAGATGTTGATTCAAATTTGAAATTATCATCGAAGATTCCGAAGCAAAATTTGTTATTGACACGAAATATTTTTTTTTCTTGATATGCATGCCCACAACATATTCTTTAGTTTTTATGTATGAACGATTATGCGACGCCGAGTAAAAACCAATGATGGCACTAGAATAAACTTAAAAAAAACCGACTAACGTCTAAAAGGTATATTTGTATATGGTATATGGTATATTTCCTGTGAGGGCTGATATAGCAAAACATCGGTATGAGTAAACCGTTTTTAACCTTTTCCTGAGTTTTCTGTTTCTTGGACTAATGGACTAAGTCATTTTATACTTTTCAAATGGTTCTTAACATTCGCTGATCGTAGGCGTTTGCTTCGATAATTTGACCCAAATTTAGTTATGTTTCGAGACAATGTGAATGCAATTAAAAAAATGTATATGATGACATGATGTGTAATACACATTTGTTTATTTTGCAAGAAATATGTATTCATATAATACGACCTGTGTTATATTCATTTTCATTTGATTGGAATTAAGCTTAAGAAGCCACAGCTAGTTTACATGTATACATTGTATGGATATTTCTAAGACAAGACTTATATTGGTATCATATTAGAGACCATTTTAACGCTATTCCCCATGCTTAATGTTTTGGGTGCTGAATGAATATAAATCGTGAATCCCAAAGTACGTTGTCATGAACATGTACAGACCATTTCTATATAAACTAAATACATGTATGTACTATTTGTATATTTTATGTAAAATAAAAAATGTCCTATTAAAACATTGCTTTGTGCATTTTAGATTGCATGAAATGAATCCTATAAAAAGCCGGAAAATACTTGTAGTTTTCATATCATCGGGGTTTCCCTTGATGATATGGGGCTCTTAAGGGGTTTTCTGTTTTGAGAGGCTTGATTTTCTGATAGGTGATAGATTCGATCGGTTTGCAAAATATTCTCGAAGCAAATGGAACATCGCGTATAATACTCTTAAAATTACAGCACTGCGACGTATTTTCAATGACACATTTTTAGGTCAGATATTTAAGGGTTTGGTCCTGATATCCGCAAAGCAAAATTCATAAGCATTGGAATAAAACAGTAAATACGCAAGTGACACCAATACAACGTATTCAAGACTAAACCAAAAATAAAGGGAGATTATTGCGGGGAGAGGAGGAAGGGGGTTTGGGGGATTTTTGCCTACAAGGGGAGGGCTATACACATAGTCTGCAAAGATGGGTGGGCGGTTGTTTTGCCCGACATTGGAGAGTGTGTTTGGTTTATTCCTGTTTGTTAAAAATAGGTGTTATTTTTCGAATAGCTTAGGTATAAAATATTTGAAAATGAAGAAAACATTATTTACTATGTCATTTGTAATTTCAACCAAAATATATACTTGAAACAAAAGATAAATTAATGAAAAAGATATATTTGAATGAACCGAATATAATAACAAATTATATAAAATAAGTATTGCATGTTATCTTATATGTTGTAGGTTGTAAAATTGAAATATGTCCAGCAAAAAAATAAAATATTAGTTTGTTTTATAAACCATACGAATTTCATACATGTACATGTATGTAAACTTGGTAAACGGCATCGCTGTCTACCAGTTTTCATAGACAGCATACTGTTTTAAGCTGCCAAAACAGTGTGGCGATAACAGATAAGATTTCCAGCTTCCTGTTTTTAACCAGTGGTTCAAGTTTCTTCTGTAGAAATGGGACCAAACATCAAGACAGTGACAATTTCACACGACGTCTTCACTGCAAACAAGTGTTAAGTTGCTTTTTGCCTTTTCAAGATTGCTTGGCGATACATGGGTTTGTATTTGACGTACATGAAAAGTACCAATTCATCTATAAGAATAGTTGATTAAACAAGCTGGTATGTATGAACATAAGTATTATTTGATATATCACGTTGCGTTTCGCACAATTATTATGTTTGATTTTGCAAGTGCCATGCTTTAGATAAAAGTAATTTTATAAACAAACTTAACATGCATACCGCCCCAATGTTTAAACAGTTACCGAATATTTAAGGTTCTAATTGTTAAGGATTAAGATGATTTCATCTTCTGCATTCATATTCGATCAATTTTTCAATGGTTTGCCTGAATATGCATGAACAAAATTGAAATATGAAGAAATGAGAGCTTACAACCAAAAGAGAATACACATGCAATGCTCAACTAGCAAACAGCCTTTTTCAATAATAACAAAATAAGTGGTTTTTGGTTATACATTTAGATGCGAGTCTTAACAGATATAACTCTAGGCATGAAGAGCACCCCCAGACATATATTCAAAAAGTTGTAGAATTGGCATAAAACAAAAAAAAAGCGAAAAACAACAGAGTTATTCTTTTTGAGGAGTTACATTTTACCAAATGTTTCCCTTTTCCTAGCCAAGCATAATAAGCCTATTGGAAATTATTTGTAAGCAACTCTTGACTAAACATTTCCATTATTAAGTTCGAAATTAAAGAAACTGTAAAAATTATGTTCCTGTAACCTACAAGCTTAACGTATTTTCTCAAAATGTCAAAGTCAGCGGGGATTTCCAGGGGAACACCTTTTTGTGAGTAATAGCTCATGAGGTGCGCTTTAGTCACGGATGCTTAATAACTTTAACATGAATCCATCTGTAAAGAATACTCATTATTCTCTCTATTTGCAAAAACATATATACGAATAACGCGCTTGGTGGTTTTATGTCGTATTTGTGACAGCTGCTAGTCAGAAAAATCAGTTCGATGACACCGTGCTGTATGTGATGGAGTAATATAACCACATGCCTGATCCAATTTCAAACCGTAAGGGGCGATGACTCTAGTTTGTTTCAATACAGTAGAGGGCAGTTTTTTACTTACGATCTTTCTAACGTTTAGCGTTTGACGTTTAAAGTTTTTTTTCCAAATTCAGTATGACAACTGTTATTGCCACATGATTAAGGCGAGTAAATGGTATAATTTGTGTTGGTTTTTCATAAATCATACTTTTGATGAAATAAAACTCATTAAAACACTCGTGTTTGCAGCCAGACCATTCTAGCAATTATAATTACACTCTTAATTAGCGTTTAGCGATCAACGTTTAAAGTTTATGATTTAACGTTTAGCGTTTTTGTGGTAACCGTTTAAGCTAGTCTTACAACCGGCCGTACGGGCGGTCGCCCGTACGGGCCCCGCAGCTTTTAAACAATTTTCTGATCGCAGCAGCCCCGCAGAGCACGTAGCCTTCCAGTCGTTCACGTACGGGACACGCACGTGTCCCGTACGGGCTCCGTGCGTGCTTCCTGCGGACTACTTGCGATTCTATGATCGTAGAACGCCCGCAGCAAAAAATGTGCATACACATTTTCTCCTGCGGGGCACGTACGGGCAGTCTACGGGCAGAAACCCGTACGTGGGCCGTACGTGCGACGTACGTGTGACGTGCGTGTGACGTGCGGGTCCCGTACGATTTCTTCAAAATGTGCCCGTAGACAGCCCGTAGAGCACGTACGGCCGGTTGTAAGACTAGCTTTAGCGTTGTCCGTATTGCGTTAGAAACGCGAGCGACTGTTTATAGTGTCCTACATTTTTGTAATGTTGTCGCATAAGAAAGGTCAAATGAATAGGGAATAACAGACTTGAATTGTGTGTTCTTTGGCCCGTCACTATGTTACATAGATACCGTAAACAACGTTTATGAAATTCCTCTTTACTTTGCTATTAACAGTTTCTGACATCAATACTAGTCACTTAAGAAGAGTACCCCACGAGCTGTTCTTCAAAAAAGGTGTTCCCCATCAAATCTCTGCGGGCTTGGAGATTTTGAGGAAATTCTTTGAAGCTTGGAGATTTTTGCATTTTGAGGGACACCTTTTTTGGATTATTTCTTTATTTTCTTATAATTTATGAGAATGATTTATTGCAAAATAATTGCAATTGATTACAATAGTCCTATAACCTTGTTTTCTCCTTTTTTCCAAGCTGGCACAAAAAGGAGGAACAGATTAGCTTGCTTGAAAAAAAGAATATCTTTTTGCAAACTATTTATGTTCAAATAGGAGTATTATATTGTTTTTCGTCTTATTAAATTTGCTTTCATGTGATTAGAACACTTGTTCAAAAATGGGTTGTTTGGTGCCTTTCACTTAACATAGGAGTGCCTAACGCTATATTTTGTCGATGATTGATAAAATAGGCTAGAAAATCTTTCCTATTTGCATCTATTCACAAAATAAGAATATTTGTTTATGGAAACCACACATATTTATGTTTAAAGTTATAGTATCTATTTGGATTGTTGAGTATTATTTCATTATCGCATAAATATGCCATGCGTCTTACGTCAACGTAAATCGTGATCCCCAAAATGCTCATCCATAGTAAAAACAAAACAATATATTAGATAACAACCCGTTTTGAATTCGTATAAGAAGTATATCATAACTGCATGAGTCAATGCATCTTCCATGTGATTAAACACATAAGAGAATGTATTACTCATTTTTACATGCTTGACGTTGTTTTTATAATGAAAACATAAGGCGAGCCACTGGGCTTACCAAAAGCCGTATTTTCCCGGTGACGCAATAATTAGGTCACAATGCTCATTTGCATATGCTGTTGCATTTATTGTGTCGTTTTTGTTCTTAGCTTGACCCTCCCGGGTGACATGTCAATTGACGTTTATAGCAACAAAATCTATATCTGCACCTTATTAATAAGTCCATGCTAACAATACAAACACAAACAAGCATATAATAAAAATAATACTTCATGCTTTCAGGAAAATACGGGAAAATAATTGCCCCTCGGGAGACCGCCCGGGAGGGCCCTCAGGCTTCGCCTTCGGGCCCTCCCGGACGGTCTTCCTCGGGGCAATAATTACCCGTATTTTCCTGAAAGCATGAAGTATTATTTTACCATTCACACATGAGAAGAGCACAGTAAATCAGTATTATTGTTTGCTTTCTATAGAAAATCGAATAAAGTGTACATAATGTATTGATTAGTACTTCACCGATGACATGGGGTGTACTTTAGGCGCAGACACGATTAAGAGATTATATTGCAAACAACCGCTATTTCTGATATATCTATGTCAAATATATGTACTCTTTATTTAACGATTGTAGGCGATTGCAAAAAAGGCATTGGATACACGTAATATTTTATGGAACAAAGTGGGTCACAATTTTTGTGACAGTTTATTTTGATATTGTATTGCATATCCTTCAATCTATACTAAAATGAGGTGTAGCTACATACTATTCCTCTCCCGAGAATCTGAGCACATTTAAGCTGTCATTGCTTCATATATTATAGCCTTGAATATTAGTTTTATTAATAATTTATATCTAAACGCAAGGTCTAGCAGTTTTTTTTGTTGTAAATCCTGATTTTCAAATAATATGTTATTAAAGAATCATACCTATCGTTCGGGTTTGAAATGCCATAAGGATCCCATTGATAACATGACTTGTAGGGGATAAAGCTACAAAAGGCTTCCAGTGTAGCTATGCCCTTAGATTTGTTGAGAAGCTAATAGACATACATTTGTTGAAGAACGGCGATCGGATGCACTCTTATGAATTCTCTTATATATCGTGTGGCTAGGCTCTTAAGTAGATGAATAGAGGGGTTCTGAGCATATCTATGTAAAATTGTTAACAATGTCATTCGAATGTGATATTGATATAATACTATAATATAATCTACACCGTGGCATAATGCTAAATTATATCAATCAACAGGTAATCTTAAACAAGATATTTTGTATTTTATTATTTCATTTGCATATAACATATTATCAATAAATGGCAAAATTTACTATAGCACTTTTCAGCTTTTGCATGCATTAAATAGATAATGCATTATACACGTTTCCCACAATTCTGTACGTCATTGAGTAAATGATTAGGTTTAGTATCGAACAGGACCCCCAATCCCGCTCTTCTTAACCTTAGCTTTAACCTTAAAGCCAATGAAAAAGGGTGGATCAGCCGTAAGTGTAATGTAAAGGTTAATGCGGAGAATACTAGTTTCTAGATAAACACATTCAAAAGTGGGATATTTAGTCCCATATTGTTCTCTTGAGAGAAAACTAACTGAATCCATAAAATGTATTATACCATACTGTCTGCAGTTTTTTTAGGAACAACATTCTATGTTAAAATCAATGCATTGATTTAAAGGCTTCTCGAAAACGAAAGAGCTTTGGGATGCATGTAAATGCCGCAGAAGCATGCAGAGCATAGTGTCACAATTACCTAAAACGAACTTTATCTTAAAGTTGCACGTAGTCTTGCCGAGGTTAAATATTACATAGACATCCGAAGGGGTTTGTACGTAAAGTACCACATCCATAAAGAGCTATAAGTGCACGGTAAGATAGGTGATTTATAATATGTTTTCTTTTAATGCAAAACCAATACACTTAAGCCCCCTTTATGTAGTCAAGGACTCAACGTTTGCTGCCTTTCTAAGCTCTAATAATGTATAAGCTCTACTTGTATATCATTTTGACATCACGACATTTACATATTTAACCTGAATCCTGATTTTTGCCACTCAAGTATGGCAAGTATCAGGTTAACAATGGAACATTTAATCTACGCCATAGTCCAATTTTGACATAGAGTGTTGTGTCGTCATCGCATAAGAAAGGCACATGAATAAGAAAAACAAGTGTATGTTGTTTGGCCCGTCGCTATGTAACAGTAACATAGACTTTGTATGGAAATTACGTATATGCTCATAGCCAAAAACAAGGAAGTTTAAAAGGTGTTTGCGAAATGAATTCACCGCCTTGTCACGGCGATTTGTCATATGGAAATTAAATTTGATTTATTGTTATTTAATTCTATACAATTTGCGGGTAGGGGGCAAGTGGTTCGCGCATATGGCCATTTTGGCTTAGGCAGTGCTGCTTTCGTGTGATTAAGCACTTAACAGAATATGCTGCTTCCGTGTGATTAAGCATTTGACATAATATCCGATTTGCTATTTTGATTCACAAATAAGAAGCGCGAAGGTGAATCAATATTTTATTTGTTTCTATAGAATATCATATCATATCAAGCGTAAATAAATATATCAATAAGCGTTTCACGACGTAATGCATACTTACGATAAACGGATACTATTCGAATCTATATAGCTATATCTGAAATGTATATGCCTAATATATTTCATAAATAGCTATTGGCAATCACATAATTGCATTGGAAAAAAAGTGAGACATTTATTGAACCTTATTGGGTAATTTTGTATGTTCCATTGTAAAATGAGTGACCTTATTTTATATTGTCAACACTTCAAAATAACATAAAAAAGGCGTAGCTACAAGCTTACCAAGTCCCGGGTATAGGAACACCTTCTTACTGTTATGTTAGTATCTTATGTATTACATGCATACATCTCATGAAAATCATTGCTTATTTGTATTAATAAATGTACATACGAACAAAGGGTCTGGCATGTGTAAACCCGGCTTGCATATATGTCACCGATTCAAATGAATCTTGCTTATTTCTATTAATAAATGTGCATACGAACACAAGGCCTAGCATGTGTAAATTCTAATGAATTTCTTTTTTAATACTCAAAACCGCTCATAAGGAATACGTTGAAAACACGGTTGGTTAAGCGGAAAAGAGAGAAAAGGCTTCTAATGTGGCCAGGCCTATAGGCATTAGGGGGTTCATATCATATTTAAAATCTGAACCTTGCCATATTAATATGATATTGATCATGATGTAATTACATCATATATTTTGTTTTTAACTATATCAATCAACACGTAAATAAAAAAGGCATGATGTTTTGTGCTTTATAGTTTTATTCGAATATAACATATTGTCAATAAATACTTAAATTTACTATAGAACTTTTCAGCTTTACTTGCATCGAATAAATAATGCATATTAATTGCCACAATACTGTATGTCATTGACTCGGTTAAGTATCGATCAGATATCAAAGACTTCGGTGTATAATACAATGCACTTAAACGTGCATTTTTTATCACAAAATTGTTATTTGTCACTTTTCTAGTGAATAAATCCCCCTCTCCGCAATATGCATCGTCTGAATTTAAGTTTTGTTTCCGGACTTGTATGCATGAAACACGTTTGATGCAAACCAAATAAACTGTAAAATATTTAAGCTAGTTAATACTTAGGTTTCCTATATACTAAATGCAACGAATTCACAAACATGCTCCATGTAAACGAAATATATTTTCAGTAACAATTGATGTATCAATTCAGGAAAAACCTATAAATAAATGTACTGGCTTCACAAAAAATCACTGCATTTGTCTATATAATGCAGATACATTTTGTTTAATTCATAATAGCGCTTTAATTACAATTAAATGTTTCTGTACCTTCATTGAATAATTCGATTATATGAACGCATGATATCACTATTGAGCCATTCAATTTCAATATGGTTTGGTCGCAAAACAATCAGACATGTTTACAATACTTTGTTTCAACTAAATTAGTAATGCGTTGATAATAAAGCACATTCAATCACATTTTATAAAGTGCACATATTTAAATACATTGAATGAATATCGTCGTTAACCACGCATGTTTCTTATGGCGTATGTTGTGACTCTCAAATGACTTTCTTGACTATTTGGCATTTGGAAGTAAGAATGACTTGCATAACTTTATTTTCTATTAAGCAAATAGTATAATGTGATCTTATGTTTGCACAACCATAAGCTATAGGGCTTCTTTTTAAAATGTCCATTCAAGCAACTTTTGTCTAATAGGTACATGTGCAAATCCTATTTTTAAAATGCAATCAAATGTTAACGGTTTAAGGCCTAATTAATATGCATTTGATCAGAACTTATGACAAATTCATTTAAGGGATCATTTAAGCGGAACATTGTTTTTGAAGGATACATTGAAACAATAAACGACACCCGACAGACATGTGCATGTTTTCCCAAACGCCGTCTTTCTATAAAGAGACTACAATTGATAAAGCGCTTAATGTTTTTCATTTTTCTTCATTTAAATAGAATATTAACTTGTTGTAGCTTCTTGTACTTATTCATATTTATAAATAATTTCATATTAAGCCTAAATGCAATGTCATATTCAAAACTTTAAATTCCCCGTCCTCAAATAAGTAACTAAGTAACATCAATACTGATATTTGTTTATTTTAGCCAGATATCCCCTGAATATTGGAATTCTAAAATGTATAACGATTAAAATATACTAATATCACATGTGCATTAATCAAAATAATAAATTGAGGCCTAGTGAAATACATTGACATTGTTTTTTCCTGATCGATTTATAATATAAATCAATGCTTATAGAACCAAATTGCAACTTAAAAATTATTATACTACAAACACAACTAACATGCAGTGTGGTAATTCTATAATACTGTTTCAATGACAGACATAATGCCAATACACCAGCAATTATATCTTTATCACAGTAAATTGGACTATACGACTTTTGAAGCCGACGCGTTATGATTTGTTTGTCATTTTCAAACACAATCGTTATTTTAATAAATCTTATTTGCCTTTCAATTTCGAAGCATAACATAAATTTATACTTATGCAAATGATCTGCGCCACTTATAAATGTCAGTATTTTTTAAATATTAACCACCGGCTTAAAACTAAATGCACCTGTTTGTTTGAACACTCTCAAGTATCAAGTGGCAGTTTTGAACGTCTCAGTATACATGTACGTGTTTTCAATTATGTTTCATATTAAACGCCAATGTATTTTGAACGAGTGCCTAAAGTCTTGAACGGATCAATACATTGTATAAACCTACACAACAATAACAACCCTTGTTACATATAAATATAAACACAATTAAAGTATAAACATGATTATCAAAAGTTTAATGTGTTTGGCGAAGTTGTTTTACAATATAAACACATGCATATGTAGTTCCAGATATATGTTTTTCTAAGTGCATGCTAAAGTATCGTGGCAACTCAAATTCAACATGATATAGCTCAAATTTCATTTCGATTCAATGATACAAACCAAAATGATCCGTCTTTACAAAACAAAATATAAAATTATAATAAATATGTTACATGGTAAACCGTAATATTATATTTGTCGTGTTATTATCGAGAAGAGTTGATGTCTTGCATGGGCGGTAGGCCTGTGGCGTATTCACCTGAAAAAAAAACATGATGCAACATCTTAATAATGGCACACTCTTTGAACGTAAAATTGAGCATAAAGGAAAACGTGACATATATTAAAAATGATACATGCATTAAGCTAACCTATATTATGTAAACAAATCTTGACCGATCTAATGAATTTTATCATTTGTTTCGAGATAACATTCTACATTATTATAAATATGTCATCACGTATGCCATTTTTACAACTGTAATGTTTAGATATACCGTTTTTATGAATAAAGTGAATCCAGTTTGCTTAATGAATAATTGTATTTGAAGCGATGCATACTTGACGCTGGCTGATGGTGTGGTCCATTGCGAGTTGGTCGAGTGTTGTAGGCTGGGCATTCTAATGAGCCGATTTGTTTCTTATCTCTAGTCGGATGACTATCATAACGCTGTTGAGCTTCGATTGACCTGACTAGTGGGTCTGAGTTGTTTGCACCTGACAAATAAGACATTTATCATCTAATTGAAATATTTGAATATTGTTTAACATTTATTGAGGTTAGCGTTATTTATGATTGCTATTTACCTGGTAATCACTTTCATCGCGCAAACCTCAAAGTGGTAATAAATAGCAATACTCATTACTAATGATTTGTTTCTATGCTGTTAAAGTTAAAATAAATTGTCAAACACCATGGTTTTAGTATACTACAGTGCCTAAAATTTAGAGCATAGAGCAACGATTATTAAGCAGCTAATCTCTTTTTTGAACGTAAACATTTGAACAATAATAACCTCTTATTGAATTG
Source organism: Hydroides elegans (assembly GCA_001703475.1). Classification (NCBI taxonomy): domain Eukaryota; kingdom Metazoa; phylum Annelida; class Polychaeta; order Sabellida; family Serpulidae; genus Hydroides; species Hydroides elegans. Next base: position 24,471 of record LQRL01142101.1, read on the forward strand.
CATCATATAGATAATTTATCATTTGTAAATACTAATTCTAATCAAAACCATCCAAACAGAACAAACCTGAACTCGGTTGGTGCTGAGGTCCGCTATAGTCTCTGTTGGCTGGATTCTGATCGCCTTGGTGTGATCCGACGACTCGCATATCTCGGCTAGGATAACTGGCGTATGGTTGCTGACAAGTGAACGATATGTTTGGTCTATCAGGTGTGTTGGAGCCTATCAAAATGGAGTTTACTTAAGAAAATATGATCTGCTTTAACGGGGTCAACAACAATATTAGTAAAGGGACTCTTATTGGTTGTCTTTATGGTTAGGTACATGTATATCAATAATATACACACACGATTTCGTTCAATAATATTATTAGATCAAGGTAAGGATAAAGGGTGTTGGTATATTTGTGTAACAAAAACGAAGTGCGCTCACATGAAATCGATTGATTTATATGGATTCTGTGTTATGATGTGTATACATACACCATAAAAGGCAATAATAATAGGCAATGCATGGAAGAGTAAAACTATTTTTACATAATTAGTTATTTGAAAATATAATATAGCTTACTACTCCATGCATCGGCACCTAGACCTTTCTCAACAGCGGCACTTTCTTTGAACTGTCCTTTCATTGAATTTGTACCTAAACCTTAAGAAAACATTAGCTTATTATTAGATGTTCACTTAACATTGCAAGTATACGATGAACTATAATTTTTGAATATAAACTGCCTTAATCAATTGATTATATGTGATACAAAACTTCATAAAGCAGCTGAGGTCCTTTAGAGTAGTGGTCACTTTTTTAAATACAATGTAGATGTTATGCAAATAAAAACGATTTAGTGCGTTTAATGAACTTTTTATTACAATTTAATTTATTCCGAGCATAATAGATCAAGCTAATATTATTTAGTCATACTTAATCTTTACTTACTTTCGTCAGGGAAACGATCGTGGAGAGTCAAGGTACGTATTGAGTCATTACTTTCCGGTTTTCTTTTTTGCTTTGATATTCGAACGTCAGTCGGTATCCTATTTAGATGGATTTCACTACTTTCCACTTGAGCTGTGGAACTAGCACTTGTTGTACTATTTGTTTCACCACGATGAATCTCAGCATGAAGCTCTGCCAAATTATTTGTATTTCGATTCAAACTTGATCGGTTTGAATTAGATTCGTTTCCTGAATCAGTTTCTCGTGTATCAGTACGGTCTTGAAATGAAGTCACTGTAAGATCAGAACCTTCAGTCGGCTCATTAGAAGATCTATTATCACTCAAGCTAATACGCTCCTCAGGTGCTCCACGCTTGTTTTGCTGTTTTCGTTCGATGCATTTCTTGTAAATAAATATCAATAGAACAATAGTCACGATAGAACCTAGAAGAAAGCACGACAACCCGAAAGGTAATAGCATCCATAAATTATGTGAACTCGTACTCAGATTGTTTTGCAATATTTGGCGTCTTGTTGCATTACTATTTGTCGTATCAAAGAGAACTGGCACATGGGTAGTTGCATTAGGCGTATTATGGAATGTCTCATAGCCTAAAATGCAAAAACATATAATTAAATATAATAGTCTAAATATATTATTAATTATATACTATCCAACGCATTTTTTCTATATAACTAGCCATTACATTTTGATTTCGAAATAAAAGTCGTCATTTTACACATTAAATATGTGTATTTGACATACATGAATACATGTATATTTCTGCCAAGGCCAGCTGGACAATATCATTTCAAAACCACTGCTCCATGTCTTGAA
>LQRL01142101.1:26257-52699 GCA_001703475.1 Hydroides elegans
TTATTCATATCAATAACATTTTACATTTGTTGAAAATAGCTAAATATATAAATTAAACATAAATTCATTCACTCACGTGGGCAGACATGCATACATGCTGGGCTTTGGTCATTTCCCATTCCATTTGAACAAATGTGTGAACAGGCAAGGCACATACCTTCAACACAATAATGTGTATCAGGGCAGTTTTTACTTGTTTTGCAGCTAAAGGGTGGCATTTTCTGAAACAAAAGAAGTGTTGATAAATGCGAAAGAATATTTCGGAGGATTTATTACCGAAATATTTCTAGGATGCACAAACAAATCGTTATTAGTCGCTGAATGATTTTTATAGACTGGGATATACATAACAGGGATGTTTGTGATGTTTGGACATAACAGGCTTAAACGTTATCGTTCTATATGTATAGTTTTTCCTACAATTTGACAAAATCACAGAATTTACCATGGAAATAAAACGTAATATACCGCAAAACGTGATTTACAATCACGCAAATGTGACACACAAACATTAACCACTAAATAAAACCCACATAGGGTTTGTTATTCTAAAATACTGCTATTTGACGTTATACAAGTTATGTAATGAATATCAGGCGCCGAGGGTATGGGTGTATTACTGATGTGAATATGTGCAAGAACTACTATATTCCTAACATGTTTATATTGATGGAATTGACATGCACAATTTGATCAATCAAAATATAAGGACTCGATCACTTTGCTTCTTGCATGTGTCAATACAAGTATATACAACTATTTTGATATATTTCACTATATGTTATTGTCCATTTGTTCTTAAGTTTAACCTTACTTTTTTTATAAATTTTAAATAATTTTTCCACGCTATTTCAAAATATAAGGACTCGATCACTTTGCATCTTGTATGTGTCAATACAAGTATATAAAACTATTTTGATATATTTCATTATATGTTATTGTCCATTTGTTCTTAAGTTTAACCTTACTTTTTTTATAAATTTTAAATTAGTTTTCCACGCTATTTCTAAAGCACATTTTGATTTTAAAAGAATGCTACAATATATTAAAATCGATATATTTGTAAAAACCCCAAAATAGTAGCATTCAGTTTAATATATAGCACAATGTAACTGGCACAAAATAAGTACTGTATGCATTAATTAATTTTAATCATTGATTGATCAAAATGTTCAAAATATTATTAAAATTGTAAAATATTAAGATCCACAGGTTGCTATAGGTGTTAAATTATTTTATATATCAATACTATAAAGCGCATGGATGGTGATGTAAAATATCAAGATACATATGTATGGATGAGTATCAATACATGTAGTTTGCTCACGGGCTCTATATGCATCCTGTTTATGCCAAAAGTCATATATCTATGACACAACACCAGATATAAATTTTAAAATCATACCTGTTAGCCAATACTTTTTATCTTACTAAACATATCCTAGTGAAATGATAAATAAATTCTATTTATATGTACAGTGGTTTTTAATGTATAACATTCTTATTTTATCCTGTATACATTAAATTAGATAATGTATAAATGAATGTCTACCTTTCTATAGCTTAAGCAATAAGCAATAGCAATAAGAAGTTTCTATATATATGGAACCAGCTTAATAAAGACCCTTATAACCAGGTTAAAGCATGAACCAATCATATAGCTGCTCAAGTCATGCAGTGGATATCGATTCAAAATATGTTAATGCATTAGGATTTCAAGCATGCACTTAGATATATACGAAATACAACTTGACATATATCTGTGTTTTCTGGTTCATAAAAACACCTATTATGAATAGTGACTGGTAACAATATCTATTGACTGTTTTATCAAAATTTATGCTATTATTCATTTCATTTGATTTCATACATTTCAAAATTTGTTGGAAAATGATGTACAATGTTATCATATCATCGCTACGATGATTAACATAAATATAACTTAACACAAGTGAAAGCTTATCATACGCACTACATTCACATAACGCTCTCATTTGATACAATTTCGAAACATTTCAGAAGTTAGCTATTTACAACGTGATCATTCAACGTTAGTTGGTTCGATATTTAAAGCATATATAGCTTTTCCAAATAACCAATATACTATAATTATATATGCATGCTAAATTTAGTTGTATATCTTACGTAAGTAAAGTCAAATGCAGAAGCTGTTAAACATTTATATGTATGTATCTGCCTATACAGTATAAATATATTGTTGAAAAAAAAAGCAGATTCGGAAGCTCTTTAACAGTTTGATTTTTATTATTGAAAAATTGATTTTTGGACCAAATCGTCAGACATAAAGCTTAGCAAACCCACGTTTTTTTTTAATTGGAAGTGAAGTTAAGGTTTGTTTTTAGGAATGATTTTCTGTAAAGATAAAAATCATATGAACGCTATTGCAAACTTCTATAAAAACTCTGATTTGTCAGTTAAACTAGCTTAGTGACTTGCTTATTTATAGTCATTGACATATACGACGAAATATTCGGGCGAAATGCAAAACTAAGTGAGTTATTATTAGACATAAAAATACAAGACATTGCTAGTTGATATATTTGAATTACAATTCCTCTTAACAAAATTTGTATTCATAACGTATATTTTCTTTTTTAACAAGTGCCATATAACCTAGCTTATAGTTATTAGAATAAACTTCCTAAACTAGTTTATCCCCTGTTAGTGATTTGTAAAATCCCGGTATAACTTATATTTATATAGGATATTCATTGTAGTGTTTCAAACGTTAAAATTTGATAAATAAGTGGACATAACTGCAAAATCATTACAGGTGTATATATAACATTTTGTTTTACAGTTTTATATTTAAAATAATATATTCTAGGTTTTTGGATTTGATGGAATAAAACCAAATCAAGTTTATCAAAAATATTAAGCGGCATTTTCACTTTGAAACTTAAGTTAACTTTCACTTAAGGAATTCAATTTTTTATAGAAGTGTGGTGTTAACATACCATTTTATAGTAATATATTGCAAGAAAAAAGTTTATAAGAAACAATGTAAAATGGTCTTAAATAGATTGCCATCAAACTTTTTAAAGTATAATTATTAAAAGTCAGAGCTATAGGTATAACAAATAATTTATTTCAAACTCATTCAATAAGTGTATCAAATACATCGAATAACAAATAGCAGACAGAGTTGACATTCCTTACACTATATACATTTCTTGAAATAATTACGATTATTATCATATCTTTGTACAAATAACAGTGGTTTATATGTCTAAAAATAATGCATGGTACCAAAGGATATAATTGTTGCATTATACTCCAACATAATTTAATCATATTTTATAAACAGCTTTATATGGCATAAAATAATTTGTTCAATTGACCATTTTTTGAACTCATGCTTTATGTAGATAACTCATAATTTAAATATATTAGTTTGTACAAACGTATTTGACGTGCAAAAGATATAAAATCATAGATATATATATTCATATTCAACCTTCTTTCATAAACCTACAGAAAATACAGTTGTGGTACAATTTACCGCTGAATTGTATCATTTTTGCGCAAAAAGAAACATAGAACGGGTATCATATCTTCGTAACTTAACCGGGTATTCCTAAAAAAGAAACGTACACCAACATGTTGTCAATTCGACCAGGAGTACCTAGCAATTCATTATTTTAAATTATTTCCTTTTCAAATATTTGGCATTCCCGAAAAATAGAACAAATGAAATATTGCATTACAATTTATCATAAAATACTACCCATTTATACAAATACAACTAAACAAGCATGTGTCGTATTCATCATATATAATATTTATGTATATAAGCACTCACTTCTAATATCGAGATCCATCATAAACTAATGACTATTCACTATGTACAGTTGCAGGAATTAAATTATGCAGTAATTATCCAAATCATGTCAACAATCTTTAATTTTTTATGTTATAAATAAAAAGTTTGATCATGTTGTACTTTTCATAAACACTAACATATGTTTTAACATAGTAATAAGCAGATTTGAATAACACCTCTGCATGTATGATACATTTTTAAAAAGTCATGTTCATATTTATGGCTCTTTTGATAAGCATTTTCAATAAAACAGTTTTCGATAGGATTCATGTTTGTTCCTTGCTTATAATGATTGCCTCAGCTTGTAAAATACAGAGGTTTGACTATCATGTTAACAAGTCAATTATTGAAATAAAGTTTTATGATTATATATCAAACAGCAACGTAGCTTTATATTAGCATAGCGTAGTCCTTAGCACAGCCCGAGGTTGATTATTCCGTTGCGTTGATTCTCTTTGTTGGATGGTGGAGTCGATACTCACCTGCAATAGATTTACATAAACGTGTTAATTAATGGTAAGAGACAGTTCTTACCTCGGAAATTAACATTTAATAACTCTTCAATTAGGTATGATAGTTTAATTGTATAAATGATTACAAAATATATTGATATACAAAAACCAAATATATCTTCGAATAAAATTATACAATTTAATCACAGCATTGTATGTCAGTATATTCCATATATACTTATATATCAATTGCCATATATATTGTATATTTATATTTTGCATTATATGTGTTTCAAAAATATATTTACAACAATAATGCATTATATACTCGACTCACGTTGATTTTGAGGTCCACTGCGGCTGTATTGAACGCGATTCGAGGTGTGGCTGTGTGAACCAATGTGTAGTGCATCACGACTTTGATCACTGTCGCACCGAGACATGGGATCGGTTGCCGTAACATGTGGACCGGATCTCGTTGAACCTGTACATTAATCTATTTACATATATTAATTGAAAAATACTGCACAATAAAGTTTGAAGCAGTTATTACAAGGTTGGTTTCTAAACATTTAAATATCTTACTCTATCCTACGCTACCTTGTTGCAAATTAGAAACATATCAATCACACATATAATCATATGGCCAATAATTGGTATATTGTACATACATGAGCTTGGCTGATGTTGAGGTCCGCTATAATCTCTTTGGGCTGGGTTTGGTTCACCTTGGTATGATCCGACCGCCTGCATATCTCTACTTGGGTAGCTTGCGTGACGTTGCTCAGCAATGAACGACGTGCTTGGCATGGTTCGTTCTTTGGAACCTAATAAACAGTTTGCAATGTATCAGTTTTTAAACTGAAAACATGACTGCTTTTTTTGTTTTTGTTGATGTTAGACTGAAGAGACTGAACTAAGAACTATATATAGTAGTAAATGCAATTAATACAAAATTGACTGAAGCTGTTGCCACTGTAATCTCTTTTGGTCCGATTCGGTTCACCCTGAAGTGATCCAAAGGTATGTCTATATCTACTTGGGTAGCTAGCATAACTTCATATACGACGTGCTTTGCATGGATTTTGCCTTTGCGCCTATCAATCCAATGTTTATGTTTAAGTCTGTAGAGCTGAGTGCATGGGTTACATAAGTTAAATATCTTTTGAACATTTATTTTGAACATGATGATGAATTGTCGACCTTAAAAGTGAAACCCGATTTCCTAATTAGTTTATGCAGTGATTGAACTTATTTTCTTATAAATCTTAATGATGAACGTGTAAATCAAATGAAACTGTCATGTACTTAAAAATTGAAACCATAACAATGGTACAGATAAGTTTATAAGTATGTTATAGATATTGTATAATAATTAATGTATACAAACTTGGTTGATGCTGAGGCCCGCTATAATCTCTTTGGGCTGGGTTTGGTTCACCTTGGTATGATCCGACTGCCTGAATATCTCTACTTGGGTAGCTTGCGTGACGTTGCTCAGCAATCAACGACGTGCTCGGCATAGATCGTTCCTTGGAACCTAATAAACAGTTGGTAGCGTATCAGCTTTTAAACTCAAAAATTGACTGCTGATGTTAGACTGAAGAGACAGAACGAAGTAACATATATAGTATCAAATGTAATTAATACAAATTTGTCTGATGCGAGGGCCCACTGTAATCTCTTTTGACCGGATTTGGTTCACCCTAAAGTGATCCAAAGGCCTGTCCATCTCTACTTGGGTAGCTAGCGTGACGTTCAATTGCAATGAACGACGTGCATGGCATGGATTTTGCCTTTGCATATATGCTGAACATGATGATGAATTGTTGACCTTAAAAGTGAGACCCGATTGATTTCCAAATTAGTTTAATACAGTGATTGAACCTGTTTTTATAATTTATTTATTTCCAAATAAGTTAATACAGTGATTAAACCGATTGTTATAACTCTTTATTATGATCACATAATATTATAATATTGGCATGTACTTACAGATTAAAAACCATTAAAATGCTACAAATAAGTTTATAACTATGTTATACATATTGTATCATAATTAATGTATACAAACATGGTTGATGTTGAGGCCCGCTATAATCTCTTTTGGCTTGGTTTGTTTCACCTTGGTATGAACCTACGACCTGTCTATCTCTACTTGGGTAGCTAGCGTGACGTTCATTTGCAATAAATGACGTGCTTGGCACAGGCTGCACATCTGAAACTGTTAAAATTTGAAAATCTTCTCATATTTGTCACAAAATCTATTATATGTGTTATATATAGCATACAGGAGGTTCGGGATCAAAAATGCAACATGCCTCAACATGCCTTTGAAAACTTAAAATGCTACACAAAGCTAACAGGATGCGTACCTGTACTTCAATAAAAAATGCACCATTTGTATTATGATTCACTAATATTGCTAATATTAACGTGATTGGATTAGTGCATACATGAATCGTGCTTGTAGTAAAGCATATAAAACACATTACACTCGGTAATTAAATGCAAGAGTAGCAACATATTTCAGTTTGGATTTTCATTTTGCCCTGGATCTATTACATTGATACTTGCTATAATTTTGAAATAGATACTTATGTTAAAAGTGTTATGAAATTACACTTGCTCATTATCCATATTGTTTGTAAATATAATGCTTACCACTATACCACGGTTGACCCTCTAACTGTTTTTCTACTTTGGCACTCTGTTTGAAGTGGCCATCTTCTGATTGCGTACCAAGGCCTGAAAACATGTTATATATTTTCTCGTATCACTATTACGCACATTCTGAAATAAATATATGTATAATGGTCGGTTATGTCTTTCGCATTTCAAAAACTAATCGTATTGTCTAAGATTTGTTTCTAATCCAATATTTGTTTTCGATTCAATAATTCTATGAGGGCTTATCAAATACAGATTTAAGGTTGGAGATGTAACGCTTAACACTGTAAACTTAATGTTTCAAAATAAAGTTACCTGAATTATTGGGTTCAACCTTAGGGGTTGTAGGTTTGGCCTGAGCCTCAATCGACTTTGGACATGATGTATCTCCATCCTGCATGCCTAAACATATTCCAATTTATAGAAAATACACGCTTTAGTTTGTTTAAAGCAATATCAATTCACTATTATCCCTATCGTGTGAATGTCTATTTTTAACTTTGAATAAATACAACTGGAATTCTGTTATAAACTACATTAATTGTAAATTTGTTTTTTTTTTAAAGAAAAATTAGCATTACACATTGATATTTACTTGCATTGTAGAAATGCATGTACACGAAAAACATATATAGATATTCTAGGAATATTTCTAGATTTGAAGTTACATGCTTATGGAAAAATTATAGCCAAATTATAGTAAAAGAGTATTTAAGTAAGTTGTTGTATTTAAATGCAATACACATTACGTAAACGTAGGAAAACAAAGAGACAAAATGAGACAAAGAAAAAAAGCGGATGGCTAACCTATTTTATCATTCATTTATCGTTATATTAAACTACTACAAGTACAACTGAACAAATGAATGACCTAATATATATATATATACTAATCTGCTAATCTAATTACAATTTGATGTCATTTGTAAATTTACGACACCTAACACAAATCAAGCACAATAACGACATAAATTTGTCTTTTTTCATTAAATTCTTCAATATCAGCTGTATCACCACAACACCAAACTAGCCTCATCTATTCATACGATATCTATTCAGGATAAGATCTATTTAAATTCAGATTTTGTCTTAAAATATTATCAAATATTAAGCTTCAATTTTAAGAGTTACTAAAACAACGTATATAATAAGTCCGTGCATAAATATGTGCAGTCTAGGAAGACAGATTTAGACAAAAGATAAGGTTCAGTCAGTCAAACACCGACAACAGTTTACATTCCCTTTACCTCAAAAAGCAAAAACAAGATAATAATGTGCGCTTGAACCTCTTTGCTCATCATTATGTTTTTAATAGTTCTTACCACAAATGATTCGAGTGCATTACCTATAATTTAGCCTTCAAATGTTAATGCAATACTCATACATATGTTTGGTTAATTACAGGAGAAGATTTTAAAAATAATCATTTGATTATTATTTTAATCATTGAACCGTTTGATGTGGTTATATTATCAATAATTGTATCTAACCAAACTACTATCCCAAAAATATTCTGAGAAAGATCAGCATACAATAACGGAGTTGCATATACGGACAGAACATTTACATGTATGCTGAGAAATAAGACACCCTCTTAATTAATGAAATCAACCTTATTTTGAAATTAAATTTATAATTCTAACACTTCGAAATAATCACTTACTGTGCTGGGTTGGAATCAGACGCTTGTCCGGATCGGTTGTTCCTCTTCGATCTGGTACTGAATAGTCATTGACTGTCAGCGGACCGAAAACGGATGAAGTGTTTTGATCAGGTGGCGTTATCTTCATATCTGTGTTATTCGTAATACGCGCTTCCATCTGAGCAGAATTGTTTGGTCCTGGCTGTGTTTGGGGCAAAATAACACCAGGTGCAATGTTCGAACTTTTATCCGGTTTTGTCGAAGAATCTTGCCTTGTAGTCAGATCAATGTCATTTGTTTGGCACATAGCGTCTTTGGTATTACAGCGAGAAAATGATACAGTCACATTTTCGACTAACAGAGATTCTTGTTCGATTGAGCATTTTTCCGGTTTTGGCTCAAAACTAGCATCACATTGTTTGCATTTTGTTTGTGGTTTATTGTATCGAGCAGTGTCAAATGTACGTTCTTGATCCGGATTTCGTGAGAAACATACCTTCACTGCATTGATGCATCGTTTTAATTCAATTATATATAAAAGTAGTGCCACAATTATTACTGATAGTATAGCAATACATATGTTTTTCCCATCATACTTTAATGTTTTTGTGTTTTGATCCTCCGTTTTTGTGTTATTACAAACATTTTCACTCGAATCAGTTTCATTTATTGCATTTTTCTTTTCGACCGGTTGCATCCATCTCTTGGAGTCAAAAACTGAAATATATAAGCTATGATTAAAGAAGAAATTATATCTTATGAAATGTTATTGATATCATTCTCAAGATTAACATTACATCTATATGTGTAAATATCACGGTCTGAGATATCATTTTAAAATCATTCAAATAAAGTAACACGTTATTAATGATTAAAGAGCCAATTCTATCTTATAACATGCTATTGACATTATAAACAATACTAACTTAAAATGACATGTGTTGTGTAAATATCATCATTTTAGATATTTCCCTAAAACATACATAATCATTATAGATAAATCATAATTTTGATACAAATCATCTTCATCTATATTCATGTATAGTCTCTAACGTTTATATATAGCGTATAATGTAACCTGGGCATTCAAATTCACAAGCTCCCGATGTCTGATTGTTGTTGTCACGAATGCAGATATTTGTGCAAGGAAGGCATGATCGCTTGAATGTGCAGTAATAATCAAGCGGGCAGGTCGAATTATTTCTACAGTCGAATATAGGGGCAAGTCTGAAAGAATAGCCAATTTAATAATCATCCATCAAACTCAGTGATATGTTTAAATTTAAATAATTAATGCTCGATTTTAATAAAAAAATATACTAAAATTGTCAGCATAACATACTAGAATTAATGAAATATCTAAAATATGAAATCAATTAGAATATAAAAAATAATATGACTGGACTAATAATTTAATAAATATTAATATAATCAAGAATGAATTTAGACTACTGATTCAACATAGAAAATTAATCCATCTATTCATTAATACAAACGTTTCATCTGCTTGGACTGCCAGTGTCACTAGTAAAAGGCATACTCTCTTAATGCACTTCAACTTCATTTTGCAACCTGGAACAATTAAATGGTACAAAAACGCATTTATACAATTATACATACATTCACCTTATAGTGACGTACAGTTCTACGTCGCATATTTTAAGCGTTATTGATTTCCACTGCTTTATCTCATTGCATATGCTATGCGTATATGTACATGTATATGTATAGCTATTCAAGTGATTCAAGGTCATTCAGTATTCAGTATATAAGTAGCGATCTAAACTGTGCTTTCTTTGATAATTCATTACAATGTTCATAATATTGTAAGCCAAATTCTAATCAAATTCTAATCAGCAATAATACTAATAATCACTATACATTTTTGTTCAGATTTAAGTACATTTCTAAATTATATAGACAAATGACTTCGTCAAAATGTCACATACATTTACTGTGACCCAGATAGTTTTAGCAAGTTGTTCCTTGTCAAGAACCATCAAATGCATTGTGCATTTTAGCATGTAAAATGACATGTTACATAATGGTTTTGATCTTATTATTTATATAAGCAATCAATATATGCCTTATATATTATTTTCAAAGTGTATATAATTGTCTTTTTTAATCTTTTTACATATAAAAGAAACTACAAACTTATAAAATAAAAACTTTTTACTTGCCTGGTTATATAAAAGAGTTTCCTTGTCTTAAAGTATAAAAGTAAAGATTACTTGTAAAATGGACGATATCCGTATATACATTAAAATATATGTATTACACAAATTATAATAATATTTAGATGCTGAAACGCAAATCTAACTAATCGTAACACAGATAATTTACATTAATGTTTACATGTTGACAATATACCATCAAGTGCTTACAATTGAAGTACAATTGTAAGCCACTATGTGATTGGTTAAAAAAAGAGGTTTTCACAAAATTATTGCGATAATTTCTGTGTAGTTCTGACTAAATGTTAGTTGAACATCTCATAATTATTAATTAACTTTTGGCAACTCACTTACAGAAGAATTGTTGGGTTTAATGTTTTTTATGTTTTTCAATACACGCTTAAGAATAATGAATGAATTAAAATAATATATATTGTATTGATCTATCTAGTGGTTATCATTCTAGACAAAATTGAACCAGAATTCTTGGGTTAAAATCACTGGGTATTTTAAAAGTGTGATGTTTAAATTTTGTTGCACAAATTTCTATTAATCAAAATTAAGTCCCCAAATGTGAAGCGATAAATATGTATGATATGTAATGAATTTCTTAGACATTCTTTTTGTAGAATTGATCTATAGATTGTATATTTGATCATTCAAATTATATATTAACAAATGTTTGCGATGTGTTTCGTCGAATGTTTGGACATAATTTTATCAGATTATGTTATCAATATGCTAATTTAGAAGAAGATTCAGTTCATGTATATATATCAAATTTGTTCTAGTGTTTGGCTGGTAAAGAATATATTATGTGGATTTACTTTTGCATTTGACACATTTGTGTTTATCCATTTCAATACACTTTAAATATATCAATGAATTAAGATAAAAGTCATTGAATCGATAAGCTGAATTTTTTTCATAACTTTAAACCACTATTCTTGGAATAAATTACTAGTAGTTTTACACTTATGGTACTTAAAATTTCTTAAACAGTTAATAATTATTACGTTATTGCATATCTTGCCAAGGTTTAGCACCTGAATTTCAATGCATCAATGCGTATGATATGTAACGAATTGTTTAAATCTGCTTTTTGAAGAACCGATCTCCAGTGTATGTTTTATCATTTGAACTATATATCAAATAATATTTGCGATGCGTGCTGGTGGATTATTTGGACGTCTTTAATTAATCTGTTTTATCAAATAGTTGCGTATACCTATTGACATGTCCTAAACTATAAATACAAACAACCCTTGCTAATTATTACTGACATATGTATGGTGTTTCGTTGTGACACAGGAGTTGATAAAGTCATGCATTCTATATATCTATTTTTGTCGTTTCCTGTACATCGTCGCCCATTTTAGCAGCAATGTAATACAGCAACGCTTTGTTTAAACAATTTAATAACGGTCTTTAAAACCCTGATCAGTTTGGCTCTTATAAGTGATACAATAGACAGCACTGGCCAAATTCCCAATCAGCCAATTTTGGCACTTATAATTATATATTCACGAATCCCGGATCCCTTAAAACGTTTCTGACTTCATTTCAAGTTTTTAAAATTCCATCGTCTAAGGATATGGTCATGCTAAGTCAAATTGTGCGTGTGCTACTGTTCTTTGCTCTTATATTCTTTACATATTCTTATTTCGACCAGCGTTAGCCTATATACGTGTCATTGCCAATTTATCACAACTAACATCTATTGAAATGATAAAATATCAGATTTTAAGAACGTTGTCTTCCAAATAAAAATTCAGGGGTTATCTAAATACAGTTTTATTATTTGTATTCTTAAAAAATCATTGTGTTTATTAACACGTCCTATTCAAGCCTAAAAATACCCGAACTTAAATACAGTTTATCATGAGTAATTGGTAAGGGTAAGGGGTATACACAATTTTCAAAGGTATTGTTTTAGTTTGACTAGTTTTAAGTGTGACTAAATCGTTACTTGTATTTTATCTTTTTAAAGTTTTCTTGTCAATCAACTTAAATAATTTGACTTTATAAAATATTATGTCCTGCCCGTCTAATATATTCTACTATAACAATGGCAATTTTTTTGTTTTGAAAAGTTTTCAAACCGCATAACTGTATCCAGAAGGTCAGACGGACCGACGGGAAAATCTATAAAACAAATTTAGATTATGTGTGTTTGCGTTTTTTCTGCTTATTTTGTTTAACATTATTGTACTTCAGTTCGTTTATATGTCATCGATGTCGTGGAATGTTGTTTATTAAGATGAAAACGCAACATTTTATAGTTTTTGTTTTATTTGTTAGCTTGCAATGTTCATATACATTGGATTAAAGCTGTAATTTCTGGTTTATGAAGGAAACATGTAGTTTATAGAATTAAGATAGACCACTGTAAAATGGCTTTACAAAGTTTACATTAAACCATTAACAGACAAAATTCTAAGACTGTAAGACACTGTCGAAAACCAAATCTTAAGTGAATTAAACCAACATTTACATGCAAAAGATAAGCATCAATGTGTTTAAGCAACTGAATCAGTTAAGATACAATAAAATGCAGTTTATTATTGAGCAAAGATTTTAAAAATCAATGTTTTGTGTCCTTTTTTAATTCATCACTTATACTAAAAGTATTTGTTATATCCATAGGGTCCGGAAATCACATCAATTTTGAAGGCTCAAGTTCTTGCCACTCTAGATATTGTGGCGTGATGTGGATCATATGGAGTTCCATGAACCGCCGTTTCTGGACAAAGTAAGAGAAAAAAGTTGCTGCTTCCATATGTTGCACTGTTTCCGATTATATGAACGGCTCACATAATGTGCCTGTAAAGCGAAGTATACGTCTGTTTCTATAACAAAAATGGAAAAGCCATTAATATCTCTATTCCTTGATTTATATTTATAAAATGTTTCATGAATCATTGTAAAATATACCTTTGCATGTGTAAAACGGACTGTAAATCAAATCATTGATATTCAAACCTTTGTCTGCAGATACGACATGAGCTACAGTTCTTCAGTACTGCCTCTAACTCCAGGCGTATTGGATGTCTCTCGGATTGTCAGGTTGGTATTCGGGTAAATTCTCGTTCCATCCACGAAAAGATTGCTTGGCTCTGATTCGGCTGCAACGAATGAAATATTCAAGTATATAGGTAACAAAAGCATTATAAAATTAATTAATAAAAAGCATTCAAACCTTTAAAGTATTATATTAATAGATAATAGCACCAAATTAGTGTATGCATTCACATCTGATTTGTCATAAACATACACTAAAATTATTGTTTTTTTTTTGCATGGGATTTTTATTTAGTTACACATGAACATACGATGATCAGGTACAATGTATGACGTTTCAACATTTGGGTGTGGTGTTGGATCTGCGTTCCAATGATTGTTTGGTCTGTGATCTTCAAGATAATTTGCGGCTGATTGTAAAAAAAGACATAAAAAATGTTATCGTTTATGATATTATTTAGAACGTAATTACTTGTCTATTATAATCCATTATTGAATTATTGTTTAATTTTTGTACTTTGATAAAAACTGGGAACTAAGAACTGATATAGATATACCTCTGTCGTTGTTCCTTATAATTCGTTGACCAAGCTGAACCATTTTAGAAACGAGATATATGAAATATGGATTTTCTGCTGTAAGTGGTTCCCAGCTTAATAATGGTTCGAACCAATGTCGCCGTCGTATAGAGACAATTCGATCTGGTCCTTCCAAAGATTGATAATCTATTATTATATACAATTTGAAAATACATTAAAAATACAACATTTAAGCCAGGCCTATAACTTATAGGACCAAATAATTTGTTTTTCTTGCTCTCTATATAACATGAGCTGCTCTCTATATAACACGTAAGAAAAATGTATACACTATTTAGTGGTGACAAATCGTTAAGGTTGTGCGATTAAACAGTTGTTCATATTTATAAGTAAAGAGTCATATAAGAATATTGCAATGTATTGATAATATATGGTAAACTCTAATTTGTGGCTTATTTGCGAATAGACTTGCCTTCTCTTAGATCTAAATTCAAGTTTGGGTCGTTTTCATGAGCATCATTATCTGAAAGAACACATATACATAAATATATACAAAAAATATAAGAGAAACTATTCTCACAATATATATTATACAAAAGTTCTTTAAAGTGGTTAAATGGATGTTTGAAACCTACTTGGTGCCAGTTCTGCCTTGAGAGAAACATCAGTTGGTTGTTCTTCGTGAGTGAATTCAAAGACAGCTTCACCTGCAGCAAAAAGTTTTCATAATGACATGCTATTATAAAGATGTCGAAATATTAATTACTGCATCCCTCTGTCTAATTATAATCACACATAAGTTATCATTCTCAATATATGTACATATACAAAAGTATAATGATAACATAAAATGCACATACCTGACATATCCTCATGGTCAGAGGAGCCAGAAGGTTGCAACATGTCAATAGATGTTCCATTTTCGACTAAATTGCTCCTATTTTGAGATTCATCAACAATTTCATAGTATCCATCCGTATCGTCATTTGCATTACTTTGTGGAGGATTATTTTGCATAAGAGGCACCATTTCATTAGCCGCTTGTCCATTTACGTGTGGTTGGTGTTCAACAGAATTGGAATTATTAACATGTATGTTTTCATATTTGTGATACACAAATTTCTTTAGTATGAAGATTATTACTACAATAAAAATAACAACTAAGATTGTTAAAAATAAAGCAAAAATGACAATTTGCATCCATGATGACACATCTTGTTCTGTGGTTGCAGACTTTGTTTGGATATTTGACGGGTGCTGCGGTGACAATGCGTTTGAATTAGTTATTTCTGACTCAAGTGCTGGCTCATATGTTTTATGAAAATCTGAAAAATACAAAACAAAATCATTTCGAAATGATAATAACCGTTTTTATTATTTTAGGCACAAATATAAAAAGAATGAATTCATGTTTGCATTAAGGGACAAAATGAATTTTCAAGTCTAAATATTAATGAACTGTCCCATCATATGACAATGTATTTTCTTATTTCAAACTTTGTCATTGTTTATTAATATGGACTGACATACCCGGACACAAATGTTTACAGCTTTCAGAAATATGTGCTTCATCGTCATGGGTACACAAATGTGCGCATTGCAGGCATATTTTAACTGTTTCTATGCTAGATTTAGAGTCAGCGCAAAAATACTCTGTTGGACAGTCTTTACCTGTCTGGCATTCGACATGGCTACACAAAATATACAAAAAAAGTAGTAAATTGACGAGAAAAAATATATTAACATTTAAATCATATATCATATCATAAAAATTATTATATACTCTCATAAATAATTATACTTTAAATGAAAAACAAGCCAACTCCATATCACAAACAAATTATCTTTTAAGCTAAGTATAAACCAGAAGATAAAAACACAAATGAATTCACTTTACACATTTGTTCATGACTTATTGAGATATGCATATCATGTGTATAAATTATGCCCCGTGCTATAATAGACTGACTTAATCTAACGGATCAATAGATCCATTATTGAGGTGCAATGATAGTTTGTTTACGTAACTAGATTAGACTGGCTTGATGAATTATTTCAATAAGTAGGTCAAACAGTATGCATAGAAAGCATATTTGTTGAGTGCAAACTTGGACTTGATAGACACAATTACTAAATATTTAAGAGTATTTTTTCTGAATTAAGCAAGTTCATACTACCAGCAAACTCTGATTATATTCAATTCACCTTTTTCCTATCATATATTGTAGTCACGATCAAACAAATTACACAGTCATCAACTAAATTATATTAATTATCACCTACCTTTCTATCTCCGGTTTTGAGGTTATATTTAAAAGGACCATCGTGTTAAGGATGAAGCAATCAACCAAGAAGACCGTTTGACCAACTGAGCTATGATTTAACAAAAAATCTATTATAATTCATTCTTTCCAAAGCTTGCTTTACAAAAATGTTTCTTTATATAATCTCGCGCCTTACTGTATGTTACATTTGTAAAACCAAAAACAGATCTACATAGTTATGCTAATGTAATGAGAATTTCGAGAACCTGTTCTAGGATTATTGTCAGAATTGTATTCTTCCGAATGAATCCTTTCTCTTAAATACCAATATGGTTGTAACACACTTCTTGGCAACTAACATAGGTTCCATTCTTTTATAATTTTGACACTTTAATTCTAATTCACATATTAAATCTCCTTATAAATATGTTTTTATCTAATTATGCTTTACTTTCTAGCCTTTTACATATGACATCAGCTTGTCTAAAATGGCGGATTGTTTATATCAGGTTTTCAAGTAAGTATGGATATGATAACTCTGCATATGCTAGTCTCATAAAGTGAAATATCTATTTGACGAATATATATATATATGTTGTATATGAAAATAAAACAATTTATATCTCGTTTAAAAGTTTATAAGGCGATTATATTCTGAGGCATTATAGCAAATTGTTATATACCTATTTTTGATATTCGTATTGATATGCAGATTGATGAGCTACTTTTAAGATGAAAAAATAATTTCTTGCTTTGTGACTGCACTGATATGACTAAATTGTATTTTAAGTAATTACCATATACACTGTAATGAACCTAAAGTATTGAAATTTTGTAATCAAATGAAATCATATAGATACTGTTAAGCAGCTTCAAGAAACATATTATACATGTACATTTTTTCTGTTACTTATAATGTAAAGAGGCTTATCGCAAAGGGGAGCGGAGCTCCCCTTTGCATTATACAACAGACATGTTTTGCGCAATATTGTGTTTTTTATATATTACGTTAAAAAACACACACAGATTTTTACACTGATCATGTGACATGAATAATACTTTGGGGCTAAAATCAACAAAATGGCGGACCATGGGGGGCTTTTTTCGACAGTAACCCAATGATTTTAAACATCCAATAATTTTCGCGATTATTAATCTTCCAACAAGAATTTTAAAGAATAAGTATCTCAAAATATAAACATATCAATAATGTTGCAGAAAAATCTCAGATAACGGAGTAAATGGCACATAAAAATGTTAATAATATCTCTGGTTATCCCGCTTTACCATATTTGTCTTGAGCAACGTAGCTTTCTCCTTTAAAACTGTTTTAAATCACAAATTCACCTTTAATTTTATTGAAAACTTTTAATGAAATAAGAATGATTATGTGTAAAAGGATTACAATTTTGTATGTTTTAGCGTTTGGCGTTATATTTTATTTTAAGTAATACATTTATTGTTTAAGATGGGTGAATGAAAAATAAAACAAATATATCAACAATGTTACATCAAATCATTAGGTATTTAAGGATTAAGTATGTGGTAGAAACATTTTAAGCAAGGAATATAATTCCGTTGGAAACAGTGTTTTAGGTAACATTTTATTTCGAACAACCAATTTATTACGTCATAAATTCTGAAGAATTACAGTTTAAGTGTTACGTCATAAATAGCAGGTGAAATGACAGTGCGTAATGCAACCCAAGGCGTAATCTAAATGAAAATTAAAAGGAAATGTTGTTGTTATTATCTAAATTGATAAATTATTGTATGAAACAAAATACAATTGTAGCATGCGGTTGTCTTAAATTTTGAAAAGAGATAAGCTTTTATCAATAAAGATATTTATTTAAATAATTATCAATTAATTAGGAAGAAAAAAATATTTCCTGGATATCATTTCATTTATTTCATTTATGATGTGATTGCTAATTATATTTCTGCTTATTCAAAATAACCCTTTGCATTATGCGATAGTACAGTCTAGTAGATACACTTTTTGACAATACTTAATAGGTATTTTTCCATTAGAGGCTCTGTTTGTCGTGAGAGTTTCCAATCAAATACATGATAACCTTTATTCTAATATAAGAAGAAAATGATCAACAACTTTTGAAGCTTAGTTTGGCATTAATTCTAACTTACAGCCGAGCCATAATATTCATGTTAAAGAACGATGTCGACTTGTGACTTTTATCTTCATTTTAAAGTACGATGTTAACCTTTGACCTTTATGGATTTCCAGCGAACCGAACGTCTTACATAAACCTCACACATGCATATTGATGTGATATTGTTGTGATAATTTGCTATATATCTGCTCTCAGTCTCTGTTTGACTGGCTTGGTCATTAAATCTGTGTAGCATTTTGTTTTTGTTAATATAATTCAATATCCATTATGATACACTCAGACAGATAATGTGTAACAACATTTCAAGAACAGGATATCAAATAATATGTTAGGATCCAGGTATATAAAGAAAGGTAACCTTAATTGACCAACGACAGGTTGAATGAATATTTGAATCTACCTGTAAAAACATAACTTGATTCTCCTATGTAACAAAGTTGTACATATCTATTGACAGATTGTTCTAATTTTTCTGTGTTCTTACGGCAAAACAATGGCCAAATTTGGCTTTGAGGAATAGTTATCGCAAAATACATTTATTTTAAAGTAAGATATTTCAAATGCAATGTTTCAAATACTTTAGTAATAATTACTCAATTTTATTCCAATATTGATTATATTTTCAAACAGGTATTATTCAAAACTGCAAAAATTAAAACGAACAAGCAAAAGTTTATCAAACAGACCAAAATTCTTGCACGTTATGTATGGTATGTATGAAACCGCTGTCACCAAATTGCAGTAAGGATAACGTATAAGCATCGTTTGGTTAAGCAACTATCAAAAAGCATTGTTTGTTTTTTGATGATGTACTGAGGCAAGCATATACTCTATCTATCTACAGCGAATTCCCTATCCAATACTCAAAATGAATGCTTGGTTGCAGTTACAAATCTGACAAACGCCTTTAACTTTCAGTTACCATATACTCACTGTAATAAAATGAGAACTCCATCAAACATTACCTCAGAGCCTCAAGTATGATCTAGGAACATGTGGAAGTAATAACAGGTACCCTTTTAAGCACAAGAAAGTTTTTTTATTTATTGTTGTTTTTTTATAAGTGTATAATTCGGAAACAAAAAATATGTTATTCTATTTATTAATGGTTTTCTAGACATTTTACGGCTGTTCTATGATGTTATATGGAAGATTTTCAACCAAAGTAACACAGAGGAATTGCACTTATAACAATTTATTAAATCATAGGATACACCAGTTCAACAATGGATATCAATTGGTTATAATTATATTAATAATTATATTTTTATTTGTGACCATGCACGGAATCGAATCAATAGTAATAGCGATATCCTTTGTTTACTTTCTGTTTGCTTAAGTATACGTTCACATTGATATAATGAAACATTGAAACATGAGACTTATACAACATATAAAGTCCTATACACAATATGTCACTGTCAATAAGCGTTAGCTTGTCATACTCGCTGTGGGTTGATGATCCGCCAATAGAAACGCCATGGCAATCAACTCATCTTTCATCCCTTTTCATCTAGGCTATTCACGGATTTATATGGTAGGCTGTTTTCATCAGGAAATTCTAAAATTCAATAAAGTATTCTGTTGTACTGCATTTCAATGAGATTTTTTGGCTATTATGCTACTAAATATAATAATGCAACTCTTAATGAAGCAAAGCATATTAATTAATGGGTGGCATTGTGTTCATATGCAAGAGTTAATTATAGTGCCTTGTTCTTGTAATATCAATAAATGGAGATACATTTTGCATAATTCATATGTTTATATGTTATTTTCAAAACATAACACACCATCATACATTCTAGATAAAATGACTTACGTTGTGTACTATGTTCAACAGCTTCACGCAAACATGATGCTGTGCCGGGCAAAACTATTTCATTGACGTCATAATATCTTAGTTCATAAGTTGCTATTTCATTGCTCTGTTGAGACTCAGCTACATGAAAAAGAACAATAAATAAACTTGTATATAATTAAATAATGTGTATTACATTAGATATCATAAAATAAATGGCATTGTCGAAATATTCCTATTTATTTGTGGAGGTACAAAGTTGTGATATATATGCGAAATTGATAATATTTTATATAAAATTAACCTTATACAATATCCGTATACAATGATACTTACGATGACTTGGCAGCACAATTGGTGTATTACTGCTTGAGTTCTCATCAGGCCGTTCACGTATATTTGTTATTGGTGCAGAGTCTGGGGCTGACATCATTTCAGCAATATTGTTACTTGGTTGAGATACAGCTGCAAATAAAATGGAACTAGAGTTTTCATTTTTGATTAACCTGATAATAAATAAGCCAATGTCAAGTAGTTTTGTATCTCTGCAATTTCCTCATTGATAAATTTGACGACAATGTGATTTAAGATTAAAACACATAGTAATAAAATATATGCTATGTCGTGCTGCACCCAAATTGATATCATCTTGAATTATCTTGATAATTCATTATTCCCTTTTAGAAGGATACAATTCTATATATAAGCTTTACATGTCTTATTTCTCTCAACATAACCTATCATGCATCATCAAATTCATTACACTTACGATGTTCAGGTATAATATTGTGACAATGTTGATGCGAAGTTTGAGTTTCAGGTATCTGCGTATCTGTTTGCAGGTTTAGTGATAGTTCACCTATATATAAAACTATTATTAATTGATAGTTATAAGAATTTTGCACCAACTAAATTATTCTGCAATAAACAATCAAGTTGCAAATTTGTGACCACTTTAAACTGCCACAACAATAGAAATGAAATTCATTGTTATCAAATAGAATGTTAATTGAAAATGCTTGACCGCAAGATTGTGAAAGCATAGGCTTTATCATACTAATATGGCATGATGAAACATATTCACAAATAATGAATGCTAGAAAAATCATGCATTTAAGCAAGTTGTAATTGGGTAAAATTGTTTTTTTTTTAAAGTCACTCTAATATAATTTTTTGAAGCATACCTGAATAATCATCCTCACAAATTTCGTGGGCATTGTCCGGTGGTCCTTCTGGTCGATTCCCCCACACATTGTTACTGGGTTGTGACAAGGCTGTTGATGATTTACAAAATTAAAACATATACTGAGAACTTCTCCTTTTATATAACCACGCATTTATGTGGGCCATCATAATCCATGTATGGCATACAATTGGATAAGCTGTTATTTCAATTACCATTACATAATGCTGTACTATGAATGGACTTTAATGTGAAACAAATGCATTAGTTGATAATAATAATAACATGTCTAACTTACGATGCTCCGCATTGATTTGTCTCGTACCCGGAAAAGGCAGGTATGCCTCAAGTCCTAAATAAGATGAGCTTTGATGTAATGCGTCAACTGTATTAACACATAATAATTAATAAATGAGACTTTCTTTGCACACACTATTACATCTATTTTTTTGTTAACATTTTGTCATGATATATTTGCAAATTTATACAACTTGATTTTCGAATCTAAAGCCCTATAAGCTTATCTTAAGATTATATTGTGTTTTAAAGAAACACTGGAAACATTACCAATGTACCAGCTTTTATAATTATAATAAGCCATTTAAATTCTTATCATGTACCACACGCATGAGCATCAACATACCAGTTCTCTGTGTTTCATTGATTGACGATAGGTCTTCAACAGTGATTGGAATGTTGCTAGGCGTAGCGTCATCTACAACATAAAAGCTGAACAATAAATGCAAAACAAGTCAGATGAAGAATGCAACTGGTGAGATCCAATTTGATTTCAGTACCGTAGACAAAATTGGACCATAAACGCCTAATTCTCCAATAGATTAGCTAAAAAATAATAGGATTTTAATGCTGCATTTGACTTGGCATTTAACAATTATGAAAACAACATTTATAAATCTCAACAATTATAGAGGCCCTCAGCAATTATACATAGTGCGCTGTAGTCAGAGGGTTAACGCAATTGTTCGCAGTTGAGAGTTTTCAATGATAAACAAGTTAATTTACGTTGGACAGTTTGAATTATGTATGCATCATGAAAGTCTGGGTGTGATACAGGTCTGGAATCCTCGTGAATTTCTAACGATGCATCAACTGTATTAATACATAATGATAGTTGTAGTAAAGTTCTCGGATACACAAAACCTATAGTATATCAGCTTTTTGAATTAACTTAACTTATCAAGTATATTTCCATATGCATCTGATACTTATCATCCGATTCTCAAGAACAACATATCTACGTAACATTGAATATTTTAATGGTGCATGCTATATTCTGTTGTTAAAACTGTATTTGACCTCCGTTTGATGTACTCAAACTGTATCATTTCAATTTAAAACATTTATTTTCTGCATTTCTTTAATTGTGACAAGATTTTAACAGTAATGTGATATCATCGTTAGCTAGAACAGTTAAAAATAATACCGGGAAATTGTGCTTCATTTGTTGATGATAATGCTTGAACCGTGACTGGAATATTACTAGCTGTAGCTTCGTCTAGAACTGAAGTTTCCACAGAAAACACAACATTCATAAAACAATCAATAAATGTATATACTTGTATGTACACAACTTAGAAAAGCACATTTTTCTCTCTTAAAAGATTGTGTTGTTGTTGTGACACGAATACATCAAATTACATACTTAAAGCAAAAAATTAATTTGATTTCTATAAAAAATGCTCTACAGCCTAGAAACGATCAGATGACCTGTTTATGTATGCTATACTATTTATTATTTGCTTTGATTCATACTTGCTACATTATTCGGTGCAACTTCAGCACCTAGAGTGCGATTACCAGTACTGCCATCCACATAATTTAGGTGAAACGAGTGGACACCGTCTAAAAATAAATAAAATTAATGTATAAATGCGTATCGATTGTTACACATCTGTGAAATACAATTTCAGCAGAATCAATTCAGAATATTGTTGCAGCAGTGTTTGATTCGTAGCAACTAGACTGTTTTTTTTGTAATAAAACGCCATAATCAACTACTTTTATAAAGTGTTTCCGTTATGACAGTACAGACTGCATAGACTGCATATATGTTCCAGAAACAATCGACAATGTTTAGTATAACAATATGTTCGATTACTTGATCGACGATTTGAATTTTTTTATCAAACACCAAGTACAATACCATTCCCATTAATCCGTTCATGAGCGTCCGCTTTGTTATCATATTTTGTTGTTTTGTCCGGCTGATCCCTTGATAATGTGTCTTGGCGACTAGAATCGCTACAATCTTTGTTTGAAATAAGATGTCTGTTTTCATCTTCAAAATAAATACTTGTGTTGTTTGATTTATGGTGGCCATGATCGGACTTTTCATTTCTTTTGACATTGCAGAATGGGTGCCCAGTATAAATCAATCGAAATATTAGAAATATCAAAAGAAATATTATTATTACTAATAAAAAAATCAAAATGTATATTAAGTGAGTGTGGGATGATTGCCCTTTATCATTGTTATTGAATAAACTGGGTGCATTGAATTCAAAGTCGGATTGTTCTGAAGTTTCCTCAGGGAATATTGTTGATGTCACTTCAGTAATGTTCTTGATCGATACTGGCAGTTTAAATCCTGTAAATAATTGCATGTTTGGGTCAAGGTTAATTGTGATTATATCGGTTAAGATTATATGAAATAACGATTAAATGTACAAATGTAGAATCATTTTTACGGTGTATTCTGAGATTGAAGGAGCATAAACTATATATTTAAACTATTCATAGACCATATTTACCTGGACATAGAAAGAGACATTCTTTAGTCAGGCGTTCGTCCGATTTATAAGTGCATACAGATCCACACATGACACATATCCGTCCATTAAAATTATCATTATTAGTCTCTCCACAAAAGTAGTCCTCAGGACAATCTTCACTGATATCACATTGAATAAAACTGAAATAATAATCAACGGTATCCATGTAACTATTTATTTAAACTCATATAACTACATTCAGTGGGTTCGAATATTGAACGGGGTATAACGTTTTGCGATTAATTGTTATCCATTGATGAGCTACGATCGCATACATATCAACTATAAGATGAATACACATGACTAATTTCTCGCCTTGCCTTTCATTTATATTTAATTAAGTTTCATCATTGTAAAGACGTTTTGTAAAAAAATAAAAATCATAATACACTATGACAGTATAGCATTGAACATATATAAACAACTTATCTATATTGACTATTATTTATGTATCGGTTTTTCAAGAACATACCAGTTCATGCTTTTTATAAGTAATTAGATTATTCAACTTATTGAACGCAATGAATGGATCTGATAAGTTATTCTTTATGAGACGGACTGTGCTCTGCACTCTACAGCTGTTTCCACTTTATGTATTGTATCATATCCATGCTTTTGCCTAATGTCATTAGCTTGAAATGCCTATATCTAAATGTGTGATGCGTTAAATAAGCTGCATTTTAGGCATTATATATAAAAAAAACGAATAAATAGACAAACTATGCATATCAATTATATATCCGCATACACGTTAACTTGTTTAATTGACATACCTGTCATCAATATTAACCGTCAAGCCATAACACAATAAGCACAGATAGCATGAGCTGATGTAAAATATAAACATTTTCCTTTTGAGGCCCATCTTCTTCACTAAAAATATATCAAAACATTTTATATTTTGTGTTATACAAATACTAATGAATATATATAATTAAACAATTAAATGAGTTTAACTACGCAGTGTGCGAGTCTATTAATAGAGAACGCATTTGGGGATAAAATTCTGATAAAAAAATTTACTCACCATTAATCAAACTGAAAACTATCTAAAACGTGTTAATCGTTTATAATAATATTCTGTTGATTCTTCCAAGATGCGTTCACGGCAATGAAGCTACACCATTTGTATGATTTTATGATAAAACTAATTAAAATTGATTCTTTTGTAAAACTCCTCGGGTATTTTCCCTTTTTGTTGCTGATCTTTTCCGGTTATGATCAGAATAAGTTTGTGAAATATCTATGCGGTTTTTGTTTCAGGATATAAAAGTTGAGGACAATATATGCTTAATAGGATACATGTCATTTGATTATACATAATTCTCAATAACATTTTATGTTTAATTATTCAAATTCAAACCGGAATATCTAGATACTGGATACTTATTAAGTGATCAGTTTAAGTAAATATTTTAGATAATTGATCTGATAAGTTAGATGAGTATATAATATATCAAAACAGATATACTAAAGATTACCGATTTATATTTAAACAGCATACTATAATTTTATAACATGAATATGATTTGTCCTGTTTCACGTACAAATTACAAGTAACTATCACATTTGGTCTTAGTACCAATAATGAAAATAACTCGTTTGATATAATGATGAATGCTTTACTTGTTCTGGTCATGCAAGAAACTGAAAACTATTAAAAATGAGTAAATGTTAGCTATATTTACTAATTCACAAGTCGTATGGTATTTCAAGTGCGTTCAAAGACAAACGCAGTCTCGACTGTGTGTAATTTTGATGACTTCTTGAGTCATTATCGGAGACACGATCTCAGAATTTATTAATAGTTTATTTACATTTACATTTGTCCTAGCGATGTTCAAGTTTCGCATTCCTTGTTTAATTGCATCCTTTGAGAATCATTTAAGGCAAAGAGGACGGTTACAGTTATTTTACCTAAT
>LQRL01142101.1:53041-71023 GCA_001703475.1 Hydroides elegans
CAGTCATTATCGGAGACTCGATCTCAGAATTTATTAATAGTTTATTTACATTTGCATTTGTCCTAGCGATGTTCAAGTTTCGCATTCCTTGTTTAATTGCATCCTTTGAGAATCATTTAAGGCAAAGAGGACGGTTACAGTTATTTTACCTAATGATAATGCTAGTAAAGTGTTTCTTCCTGTGAGCATCGTATGATTCCAAAGGTAAGAATATATTTTCGTTTCGAGAAAGTTCCTAATAAACAACAGATTTTTTTAAAACTATTAAAAATGAGTAAATGTTAGCAATATTTACTAATTCACAAGTCGTATGGTATTTCAAATGCGTTCAAAAGACAAACGCAGTCTCGACTGTGTGTAATTTTAATGACTTCTTTTAATGACCAGATTCCGAAGGTAAGAAGATATTTTCGTTTCGAGAAAGTTTAAATAAACAACAGATTTTTTCACTAGAACCTGCAAATTATGATTATCAATATAATTGTGTCAGTAACATTCAACATCTCCATTCAAAACAATGTTTAAATGATACAGAGTCAAGTCTGGCACGTTACAAACTACGTTTTATGGGTCATTACAAGACAAGTAGCTGGTGGACTGGATTATTTCAGACTACTTCACAGTGTTGTGTACGCTAAACATAGACAGCTCTAATTTTGAGACGAAACGAATAAACTCGGAAAATAAGATAAAGATATAAACTCATTGACGATGATATCGAAGGCACCATGACAAGCATAGATACTTACAAACCCGATATGGAGTATTTTGTAAAAATGCATGTCTTTGAACCGTTCTCCATAAACGACGATATACGGAACAAAATAGATGAACGTCGGCGCATCGGAAACCGGTAATTAAAGAAAAATTGCGGGACGAACAAAGAGCTCTACCGACGTGCGAAAAGTCGTTTCAACGAAGTAATTGTTATTTAAAAAACAACATTATCAACGCGCCAGTAGCGAGAAACGCCGCAACCCAACAGATCTATTCAAACCCTAAACACGTTAACGGGAGCTATGCCAAAGCCGAATCTGACGAATACTGTAAAATGTTTAAAATTCCCGAAGCGCTATCTGTACCCGATACCAAAAACACAACAAGTGCCATCTTTAACCAGTTCATGCTCCTGACGGAACAGAAAACAAATAAATATAATCGCAAATCACCAAACAGAACGTGTCCGCTTCCAATTCTTATTGACCTTCTTAATCTATGTTAAAGAGAAACTCTCCCTGTCGTGACTAAACAAATCAATTGATGATGTTTAGAGACCAGAAACATGTAGTAGCCATTCCAACAAACACTTGTCACACCCTTACTGAAGAAGGAAAACCTAGGTGTTGAGTTCGAAAACCTTAACCCTATATCCGATCTCCCATTCCCTTAAAAGTACCCAAACGGATCGTTATTGATTAGATGACACAACACTGCGAAAAACTATGATTGAATGAAAATAAGCAGAGTGCAAAACCGTCGCAGCCATAGAAAAGAGATCGCTCTACTCAATGTATGTGATGACACTCTCCGTGGGTTCGAGAACTAGCATGTTACTAGCCTTGCCCTGCTCGACGTAGCGCAGCCTTCAATACTGTTGACCACGGCATCGAAGGGCACACCCTAGAGCGGATTAAATCCTACCTTGCTGATCAATCTCACTAGGCCTTAGTGAACGGAGAGCACCGAAAGGTTATTGTAGAAATTTACTTTCCGTACTTTCTCCCTCGGCATACTCACGCTATACCCAGGCCGTCGCGAATATCATCCAACTGTTCAAAATATTATACCATTTTTCGCCAACATCGCACCAAATCGAAGAACGACCAAATAACTCAGCGGACATGGCCTATCTGCGATAGTTATTTGCCCCCCTTTCACATCAAATATTGCTTAGGTCTTCTACAAAATAATAGCTTCTAAAATACAGCAATCTATCTCAAATCTGATGGGAAACGATCGTTTGTTTGTGCAGTATCGACTGCTTGTAACTTTTTCTGGACGATCTCAAAACCATGGGTATTGATTATTTCAAAATGAATCTAAAGACTTACTTTTTTTTGCAAAGCCTTTGAATGTTAGAACTCGTACTCATATGACTCGTGTGTAGAGTGTTCGAAAAAAAACCTGGTTGGAAAGACACTATACAAAGGCCGTTTATTATTATCATTATTGTTATTATTATTGTTAGGTAAAAAGAGCTATCATTGGTTTTTTATTCAATGTTATATGGCTAAGGACCAATAGCTACTTACGCATCAAAAACATTGGGAAGACAAAACTCGCATACTCGTATCTGTGACACAGAGAAAAAGATTGCCAAATGGGCACATCCACAAGGCTCGTCAGGTGAATACAATCATCGAAGTGCTAAAGCAACATTGAAAGATATAGTTTGGACATAAAACAAGACATGAAACAAAGCTTACCTAGGAGATTTTACAAATCCCGAGACCGCGAGGCAGCCCAAACAACATATAGATCACCCAGGTGATATTTGGCTATTTTTTGATACTGTAGAGCCTATAAAATCAAACCGTTATTGATTCTGTCGGTGTCGGCTACACATGTTTTTGGTATTCATGACGTCATTTTCCACGGCGACCATCCACATTACCTTGAATTGATGCAATCTTGCTTAAATGCTCATGTTACATGACAATTAATTTTAAACTATCATGATCTGTCTAATGTCGCATATCCTTTTTGCAAAGAGTGTGAACCTACCTACAATGCATAGTATGTATTCCAAAGATTCCAGCCCTGCTTTAAATACAATGTCCATTTTCAATTATTCATATTTTCACAGCGTTTATTTACTTTTGGAAGTATTATAGGACCATGACGAACCTTTATATTCTGCAGACCATAGGGCAACGTAGGGAGGTACTCATTGGTACTCTATTTTTTTAAAAACCATGGATACAACATTGATACAATTTGGGCAAATTATATATATACGACGTCGGTATGAAAACGATCATCAATAATATTGTTATTTTTTGACAAACTGAGGACGTCCTTTCGTGTGAGTAAGTGTCTTGTTTTAATGCGCAAATCTAATTGTTCTTCTACGTCTCCCAAATTATGTTACTTAAAGTGATATAAAGAGCGAAAAAAACCTTCCCTTCCTATAAAATGACCAAACCATTGACAATCAAAACGGACATCATCGCGCAATAAGGCGTGCATATTCCACACATCTGGACTTATACATTCAATGTCCCTGCGTACATGGCGTATACATAGCGTTTCTGAGATGTCAATGAAGAATCTTTGTTCTAAAATGGAAGTCCTCCCATCGGCACAGGATATTTTCCGTTATAGTTTATAGTTTCTGTGCGAAACTACCAAAATTGTGCTGTTGAATAGGTGCAACATGTATATTTCCAGTGGAAAGGTTTGTCCTTTATAAGTAATCAACATGAGTCCTTGGACACATATAATCAACAATATTTCATAATTTTTAGTATGTTTTTGGAATGAGATTATAGTCAATTTTAAATCCTAGATAACATGATTTTTTTTCTAAATGATTGTGAAGCCAATTAATACCATCTTTTGAATTATTATCTAAGCACGAACAATTTTAATGACATGTGATTAAAATAAAAATACTGAAATAGCAAATACCTATATGAGCGCTATATATGACAGTCTAAATGAGTCATTTTGAAACAAAGTAGAATGTGGATACACTTCAGTAGACTATGCTTATCAACGGGTAATTCTATATGGGAGCCTGATAAATCTCAGGGATTGCATGACATTTGTTGAGGACTGTATCTAACTATGATCGTAAAACATTCTGCAATATACCTTTTATTGACGAAATGGTGGGTAAATTATGCATATATTATGTATTTAATTTACCAGTCAAAACTTATTTATTCCAAATATTTGTTTTCAAATATTTCAATAAAAAAACAAACGATTTATGCTCACATGTAAAAGCATTTCTATTTTTGGTGTAATTTACAGACAACGTAAATTATATGAACGCTATAGTTTAATAACTATTAGACTATATGTTAATGATACACAAACCCAAAACACTATTACTGAATGTGTTTTATTAACCAATCATTTCGTTTATCCTTCGAAGACAAGTGTCCTTGGAAATTTTGAGATAATACTTTCTAGCTTGGAGATTTGAACAGTTTGAGGAACTCCTTTTTGATAATTTCTCAATTTTCGAAATATGTAGTTTGAATCATTATTTTGAAATTGATGAAACTTGCTTGCAATTGTCTTATGAACAGTTATTTGCAAGATATAATTGGTAGTTTGGCTAAATTCAACATTTCAATGTTCGCAAAATATGTTCTTTTCAGTTCCAAGCTGGCTAGAAAAGGAGAAATAGCCTTGCTGGCTTGGAAACAGCGAACGATTTTTTTTGCAAAATGTTCAAAAACAATTGTTTTGCTGTTGTTCATAATTGTCATGCTGTTTTAAGGTCATTTTACAACTTTTAGAAAAATTAATTTATTTCAAAAAATTGTTTTCAAATATCTGTGCTCACATGTAAAAGCATTTCTTTATTTGATATAATTTACAGACAATGTAAATTATACTAACGCTATGGTTTGATAACTATTAGACTATATCTTAATAACACACAACCCAACACACTATTTCTGAATGTGTTTTATTAATCCATCATCACCCTCATTGCCTGGTGTTTTCCTATCTATCAGCGCCGTCATTTCGTTTATCCTTCGAAGACACGTGTCCTTGGGGGAATTCCTTGAAGATTGGACCAAGGGGGCAATCCCCGATGTCAAAATGCGCTTATACCCAAGAGCCGAATCAAACAAGTCCTAAAAGACAAGGGAGCGCTTATGGACAAGGCTACAGGGGGAGATGGCATGTAAAACGATTTGTTTAACCTACATTTGCTTTTTGCAAATGCATTTCAAATGGGTGTTAAACAACGTTCATATTCATAGATAAAAGAAAAGATTTGTTGAAAAAAAAATAATTTCAAAATTCTATGATTAAGATACTGTGATTAATTCAACTTAAGTGTAAGGCCGCGTTCATCCGCTCCGAAAAAAAGTTCGTTTTGCGTATCAAAGTTAAAGCCATTTTACTATAAAACCTAGTAGTTTATCCCTTCTGTTAACCCGAAATTTTTACGATTTTATTTATTGACAGAATTAGGGAATGAGGTGTCTTCGGCATGTGCCATAACAAGCCACAATCATTATCTAATCTACCGCAATTTCGTCTTATCCCAGATTTCAGGCCAACCAGCAAATTACAAAAAAAAAAAACAGAAAAAAATATGCACAATCACGAGATGGACCTAAATATTAAATAAAACCCCCATCCCCCTAAGCGGCGAAGGGGAGCGACTATTGGCTTTGCTTGACAATCCGTTTACAAGAAATGAGCAAAGCTATTTATTTGCAGCCAGCCGCGCACCCAGCGGAGCAACGTTTAATGCGATTTGTGCGGGGCCTGCGTAGAGACAGTTAATCAGAAATGGCCTTCCTGAGGGCAGGCCCCACTGCGGTTTAAAGACCTAGCTACCCCCACCCCTCGTATGGTTCAACTGTGGCTCACCTTCCCCTCCTGTCGGTGACAGTTCAATGGGCAATAGGATCATCTTTGGGTGTTTTTGTGTTTTAATATCTTTTTTTTTTCAATGGGTTTATGGGTTGAGAAAAAAGCTTGTTTACACTGAGGCTCAACATCCAACCCATGCACTGGCTTACAGCCCCAAACATCCACTTCCATCTGTGTCGGTGACAGTTCAATAGGCAATGCAGTCATCTATTGTTGTTTTCGTATGTTTTTAATGACAGGGTTGGTTAATGATGATTGCACATTGCACTTTGAATGTGTAAATTATACTTAAACCAATATTATTTTAAAGGCTGCTCCCTTTCCAGTGTCTCAGTTTTCACATTTCGAAAAATAAAGCAGCTGATCCAAGATAACTGTATCTCATCTAATTTGAAAGCCCAAAACGATAAACAATAGTTTTAGGGTCCAATTCATTGTTTTTGTCCTAAAATAAGGACGGAAATGACACAGCCCATCCGGTAAAAACATGTTTTGTTTGGAATAAATAATGGTTAGAGTCCTAAGTGGGTTCGAAACAGTAGATTGACACCTACTATCTTAACCAATGTCGGTATCGCGGGGGCGTTTTGGGAGGGTGTTTCTTTTTTATGTTCTATATTTTGTCCCTGATGTGTTCGTTCGTTCATCTGTCCGTCATCGCAATTAACAAACGTAGAGACCTTTTGAATACTCACAATAAAACTCTAAATATTTAGGTGTACTCTATAATAGTTTTTTTTACCGATATATTGCGAGAATACTGCGAAAATATATATTATGCCAAAAAAAAACAGCCATACCCATCTAAATTCGGTGCGACTTGATTGCCATGAAACAAATGCTGATTTTTTCAGTATTTTTACATTCGTATTTTTCATTGTTTTACGCCTTATTCTTTTTACAACAGTATTTATGCGTGTGTGAACTCTTCTCCTTACATAACAGCAGTAAGGTGCATCTATTTTCGTCGAAATAACTACTATTTCGTAACGTTATAGTGTTTAAAGCGAAATTTATATGGGGTTTCAGAATAAAGTACAACACCAGCTTCTAAGATATCAATTTCTTTATAAAGATTAATCCTTTCCCAAACAAATCTAAGGCGATTAGACCCACTCCACGTGCTATGTTAACCTTTGTAATCCGATGCAAAACAAGTAAGAGTATCAAATGTGAAAATGCACCCTATAACTATTTATTAAAGTTCATCTTCATGCGAAAAAAAGCTATCTTTGGTAGTATTTTTTTCGTTTAATAAAATTATATATTATCATGAGGTTCATATAGAATTTTATATGTATACTATTTAAATATCGATGGCTGCATTTTACGCAAATTGTAAACCATCAAAGTTATTATTCACATAATGCCCAACCGCCAATAAATATTGACTGTGTGTCAGTTTGATATTTCGAACATTTGGTACATTTGTTTGAATGATATGAGGGGTATGATATACTGATCAGGGGTTTTCTTTCTCAAATATAGATTTCTTTAAGAAATAAGACGTGGGGTGCACTTCGGTAAACTCAAGAGTATCAAATGTTGTCTATTATGAAAATGAATGTATAATATCACTTCAATACAGTCGTGTTTATATGTAAGTAACACTTGATATAAATCCAGCGTACTTATTTTTGAATAAGGTTAAAGAGAATTTAACGTCTTTCTTTTGAGCCATTTTTGGCTAATTAGTATGCGATTGTCACACATTTGTTGGTATAGAGGTTTCAAATGCTATGAAATTATCGTGATAAACACATCGTCCATAGTTATTGTACCTTTACTCAACGGAATGATTATATATGGATAAAAAAGATAGAAGAGCGAAAAATAATACTTGTACATAGCCTGATTTCGTTAGTTATAAACTGTTTTCAATGACAATAATAATTGATTCAGCAAATCAACTTGGATATTTCGTAATGTACATGTAGTTTGCATCAAGTAGTCTGTAAATGGATCACGATCTAGAATAAAATCAATAAATTGTCTAAAAAGTTTATATAACTGTATCATCATTTAAACCAACCAGGGTTATCATAACATATGTGATGTAATGTAAAGCCATATTTTTATTCATACAATGCGATTCAAATGAAATCAAAGAGCCTCATCATATACTGCTGCAGCTATTTATAATTTTGACCCAGGGTAATGTATGGTTTATGATGTTTAATGGCTTATTTCAATGTGTCATAATTGTCTATCGTTCAATTTATGTTTTGAAATTTATTAAATGAAAACAATAAAACAATTATCGTAGTATAAGGATATATTTGAGCATATAAAGTGAGTGTTTTCATATTATTTCTTTGTTGCACACAAATTGCATTTTATAATAGTATCGGTAGTAATGTCATTATAATCGTACGTTTTTTTCTTGTAAAAATTGAGATGTGTGAAATTCATGTGTCATGCCTTTTGCTTTAAAACATGGCACGTTTTTGCTAATAATTGCAACGCGCACATAGCCCTTCAGCTGTGTTTCCGCCCGTACGTTTTCTCTATATCCAGACCATCTGTATTAATTTTCTTACGTTAGCTTTTTGTAACCCAACGTCTCGTTCTAATTAAAGGCTTTCAATCAATTTTTAAATGAGAAGGTTGCTGAATAGAAAAAAAACATAACTTCCGTATCTGAAGCTACCTGTATTTCGTGCCCACATACATCATCTTGATGAGACATTATCTATTTTCAGTGGATTATGTTGCTCTTCCTAGTTACCTTATCTTAATAAATGTAGTATAAATGATGCTGAGGTATCTCGGGAAGCATATACACTGTATTAAGCTATAAAGTACAGAAATCATTACAAAAAGGAATGGTGTGGATGGCAAGTGTAGATGTTACTCACTTGTTAAGGTCAGTTCATTGAGGAAAAATCGCAAAAGCGAAAATCATGCGAACAAAATCGCTTAAACGTTGCTAGAATTATTGACAATTTTGACCAAGGTAAATTGAACACATTTAGCCATTTTTTTATCCAGGAATGTTTCGATATCTATACAACAATCATCCTTACGCATTCAATAAAGCTCTATAATTAATATGGACAGGTTTAAACCCATTTACCGTGATAAATTAAGGGTGGGGCTAGAACCAATCTCTAGAATGGTGTCACCAGATTGGAAATAAACTTCAAAAATCAAAACATCAAATACTGAAGCTTGAATATTTTATTTAAATCTCGGCATCATATAAGGTCAGGTTTTTTTTCTACAACATTAATAACAACGTCTGAACAACTTAGCGCAACGCCGTAAACTGGTTGCGTCTCAACCCAATCGGCAAGGGCCGTCCATAGTACGTCGTATTCGGACGTGACGTCGAGAGGACGACCTACTTTTGGCCCGTATGAAAGTTTCCTGGACGTCTTTTTACGTCCTGGCGTCCGTTAATCATAATTTATACGTCAGAAACGGACGCGACGTCGATGCAATGTCTTTTCTACATCCACGACGAATAAGGACGTCCGGAAAACTTTCATACGGGCCCAATTCAGAGCCTCCGCTCAACGTCTGTGGACGTCGTGCCGAGTGGGAATATATCTGAACTGTTGGGGAACCACCGTGCTGGGATCCTGATGGACACAGTTCGCATGTTAAGTGCTGGGTTAGATCCAGGATTCCTTTCATTTCCCTCTAGATTGACGCTAAATACCGGACTCATCAGGTATAGTTGGCTTAACCCGTGGTGTAGTGAGAACATTCGAGATATGTGGAAGCTTTCATAAGGCACAGTGCTAAAAGTGATTGATGCGACTCGGCTTTTATGTATATCGTATATATGAATCTAATAATGAAGGTTTCCCTGTCTAAAGGTACTCAATATAGTACATTTATTCTCTAAGATTTGAAAGTGTTATATTGCTGCATTTCTTATGACCCAATTAAATGTTCCTGTGAACCGCGAGTTTCATCTGGGCACGGAAATGCGACATTTATATGAAATACCATTTGAATAATGTTGATGTTGAAAAATCAAATATGACAAAATATCAAAAATGACGAAACACGTTTCACCTACTTTATATTCAGATTGAAACATATCTATTATGTACCTTAACGAGAACTTTTATCCTTTTACGAATTTATGCAGGCAAGATAGGCGGCGTCTGTGCATTAGATATTAAGAATGATTTAATTTAATTATTCAGTAACCCCCTAAATTCAACGGTTCTATACCTGAGAATATACTCGATGAAGCATACTTCAGCATACCCTTAAAATAAACCTGTGCCGATGCTCCTTTGGCCCCTGCAGCAGCATTCAATTACGTTCAATTAGTCCTGTAGATAATTAGCACTAACGGTTATTCTCAAACAAACAAGGAGGCTCTGAGGATGCAATTATCCCACAACATGTTATCCCTTAGCATAACACAGATTGCCCAATAATGGGAGTATCTACTCACTTTGCTATTGTTTCGTTCTTGCATCAGAGAAGCCAATTCTATCTTGAGTGCATATAGGTATGATATAGATCCAATTATCATGACCAATATTTTCACATTTATTCTCTGTAATTCTCTTAAATTGCTCAAAAAGCATTTAATTATGTCTTTTGATTTTAAAGAAGATTTGGTGGTTAAACAGCGATTTTGATTATTCGTATTTTAATGATAACTAAAGAAATGATCATAGGATATGCTAATCCTCCAATTCTCTGATTTTAGGATCATGTTGTGGCCAGGGTCATCACAATTAAACGAACAATATTAAAATATGACAACACTTTACTTTTTCTTCTTCATATTTTCGTAAGCGTTTAAATGTGACAAGTGCACATTCGAATTCCTCAGTTTTAATGCACACAATAACTCGAAGCTTTCTAGATAATTATTGTTTTATTTACCCTGTCACTCTTCTCGTAATTTATCATTTATTTTCAAACGTAATTGTGACTGCAGACCCAATAATATCTAGTAGACTTCTAGTTTTTGTAGGGTAAGAGCTTTTCCGTGCCCTCACACTTAAGATGTATTCATATAAATGTTTACTCTGAATCATTTACAGCAGTTAATCAAGGACAAATAGTTTCCTATGAGAAAGATTCCATTAATAAAGTTTCAAAATTCGTCAACACAAGACAACAAGATACCAGCCTTAATTCTTTGAATAAAGATTTTGAAAATTATTTGTTGTTACTCATTTAGAGCATTTAGATGTTTCAGGCTCAGAAACCCTAAGGCCAGTCTTGTCTATGTCGAATTATGGGTGAGAGAATAAATAAATAAAAGGAATTGCTTTTGCGAAATATTTATTCTGGTAGGAAATTTTATTCTGTCCTGAAACTTGTTTCATGGTTCATTGATTGCAATACCAGAATAAACGTTTTTTTTTACAAACCAAGGTATTGTTAATAAAGATTTGAAATGAAATAAATATATTGATATATTATTTAAAAAACGAGCGCAACCATCTCTACACCCACACGAACACAATATCAACCGTGAAATCAAAACAATGTCCAATTTCACATTCCTACTTAAAACGGGTTGGCATGGTAATTATCTTTTCTTAAGGTTAAGACCTTGTTGAAACGTGAAGTGTACCTTTTCATTTCAAAAACTTGGAAGTTCATCGTTTAGCCTAGGATAACTACCAATTCCCGAATCCATAGCCAACCTACTAGGGACACAATTATTTAAGGAAACAAAACGGCTCTCCCAAATGGCTGGTCACCTCTCTTTCCTATGACAGAAACCAAGGGAATAAAATGCCAAGTTAAGTGGGCATATGCCTTCAATTAGCTATATGACTCTATTTAGCTTCGGCATCGAGTCTAAAGGAGATTAAATTGATACGCCTCGCGTACACACACACTAAGCAAAATCAGCAAATCATCAATCTATATTGAGAGATAAAAAAGATTTATAAATAAGTTTTCGATTGGGAAATAGAGAAGAGGCAACATAGTGTATGTGGGGCAGTTTTTGCTGTTTAAGGTTAATTGTTTGGAATTATAGTACTCAAGGCACTCGAGGGAAGATGCAATGAAATCAAACTTTGGATTTACTCGTTAAGATAGAAAAATAACAACGGATACGTTAACCTTATGGAAACTCGCATTTGTTGATCGGATTACAGCATTATAAAACTTCTAGAAAAAAACACGATTGATTTATTAATAGATTCATGAACATTTTATTTTATCACTATTTTATGTTAACTCAATTCCATATGTATTTTGTAGATTCGACTGACCAGCAAATAATGTCAAAAGATTTTTGGAAGTTGGAATACACGCATCGCAAAAATTGAAAAGGGATATTATTATCGCGTAATTTAATTCGAAATAAACTTATTTTTACACAGATAATTAGAAAAACCGCTCGTGGCCAGTTTCAACTAAAGGATAAAACATGAATTACTTCTCAGGAATACATCTTATTTGGATAGCCGTCCTAACTGCATTTAACGTGCTCTTCCTTGGTAAGTAAAACTAGCTATTGTTCATCATATAGTCGAATAAAAAATAGATTGCTTCAATTTTATATTTCAAAAGTATATATATTATATTGGTTAAAACAATGCTTAAATGTTAATATAGTCCAAAATGTTTTTATTCTATGCGGTGTATAGATAGGAGAACTGGGTATATAGGTCTTTATATTGTTTTGTTCTCGGTATGTATTGCATACCTTCCAAGCTAATTTCAATTTAGATTCCATTATTTTACAGCAACTGAGTAATCTCTTTATCTTCTAAGATCGAGCAATTTTTTTCAATTACCTTAGGCTACTTGAACTGTTTCTTTAAGCGGTTTTATTTTCTAGTTCCCATAGAGGTATCAGTTTCTATTTTGAAATTATTGAAAGTGTATTGCTTTTCTTTAAAAAAAAAAGATTTATTGCACCTATGCGTTATATATATATTTACAGAGGGGTTTTGAAGATGTAAATCATTGTTACGGAAGTTAATTGTGTTTTGAGTATGATAACCCCGAACAAGATTTGACTGATATGGTATGAGTCAAATATAATTTTGATTTCCGTTTTTTTAACGAAGGGTTCTGTGCACAATTGTTTAATGTGGGAGCTTGTAAACGTAACATTTCTTCATCAATTTATCTGAATGTTTAAACACAACTTTGAAATGTTATTTTATTTTCAGATGTACACCCGGCAACCTATGCGTATATTTATACGATTTCACAAAATAATGCCTACCTGTATTCATATATTGTATTGTTACTCATAATGGCATATTATGGGAGTTTCACTGAGGAACTTCGCTACGTTTCTACTATATATCGATACATTGTTCATCCGAAAACTTTAAAATGCAGTCATATATCTAGCATATATCTGAAGATTCAAAATCAATGATAAGAATCGAATAAAAAATAAGTCAGTAAAATTGATTTAATGCGTTTATACGTAATACGGACAAAGTATGTCGTGCCCCCTATTCGACTTCGTTTGTCTTCATAAAGTTACCCGTAATAAGAACAAGCTATGGGCACTACAAGAACCGGCTAACCAAATAAAGAACTTCTAAAGACCTAAATATGGTTGGATGATTATAACACGCTTTGTGCATGGCATCATTAGGGAATTTAGCTTTTGTACTGACCCCTATCTAGCCTTCAAGCAATGAAGTCCAATTTG
Organism: Hydroides elegans; assembly: GCA_001703475.1. Lineage (NCBI taxonomy): Eukaryota > Metazoa > Annelida > Polychaeta > Sabellida > Serpulidae > Hydroides > Hydroides elegans. Next base: position 66,225 of record LQRL01142101.1, read on the forward strand.
TGATATATTCGCGCGATTCCTAATGACCCCCTTAGGGTTTGTTCACACTAGAAGCGACACACGACAATATACTTATTTGTTCTTTATAAAACGGGCGATTCTCTGTCGCTTGTTTTATAAAGAACATATAAGTATATTGTCGCGTGTCGCTTCCCGTGTGAACAGGCCCTTAGACCAATTTGAGAATTGGCTGTGACCCCAGAAAAGAGCCAAAAGAGGGAAACCGAAAGGGACAATGCATGGCTACAGGTCCGAAATCTAGCGATATTGGTATGCATTTTCCATAAATGGTCCATGCAAATCGTACGACAAAGGATAAGGAAAATGTTTACGTTAGTCAGTCCAAGAGCAGTGGAAAGAAGAACAACATGTAGCAAAAGTGAAAATATGATGTAACTAAAATTATAAGGCCTTTGCTTTGATGATAAATGCATTACATATGTATATTTACTCATCCCAGTTTTATTTAGATAATAGAAATATTTTCATTTTAGGATCATAATTTTTCAACAAAAGTGTATCTATCCCCTTATTCTTTTAGATACAATTCTGACCGGTTATGGGTTGTGTTAACCTTTTCTAAAAATAAATGTTGGTATTAATCAAGATCAATCGAGTTCTTAATCGTAAAAAAGTTGCTCTAAAAAGAATGGGTTAACCGATTTTCTTTTATAGCTCTAACCGGTTGGAACAACTTTTTCCCAAAAAGAATACGGGGTAAGTCTGTAGATGATTCTGATCTGATTCACGCATGAGTGAAATATTATGATGAACTCATAGTTTGATTTAATATAACAAATAATTCCGAAATTCGATCATATAGTCCCAACATGCCTATCAGCACCTTCTTTCTTAATAATGAGATAATAAATAAGCAATCATTCCGCATTGTTCACTGGCAGATATATTCGCGGCATCTTCCCTAAACCATTTAGAGTTCATCGACATATATATATAGAATCTATATCATATTAATAATAGTCTGGCTATATTACAAGCTGTTCCTAGCTTTTCCTTCTATCAAACGTGTATTTTTAATGTTTTCTTTGTGGTAAACATTCGAATTTCTTATTTGATAAAACTCAACCAGCGTTTATGTAGCGTTTTTAAATGCTCAAAAGGAATGCACTTGAAAACACGGTTGGCTTAGGAAAACAAAATTTGGAAGAGTTTCCAATATGACCAGGCCCTTATCGTAGTCGTACTCAAATATATCAAAAGAATATGCAGCGTAATGGCTTATTTGTGTTTTATGGGTTTAAGCATCAATAATAAAGGAGGCAAGGAGGTACGGGTCAACTATGATTGGTTTTCGGGAAATAGGGATCAAATGAGAAACGATATAGTGTCTGTCAGACGGGGCATCATATGCTGTTTATCAAAAATTTGCTTTTTTCTCAATCCTATTTCTCAATCCGATTGTTTGTACTTTTTCAAAAGACGATAATGGGCTAAACAATCACAAAAATAAATTCATGCCTATGATTATAAACGGTCTTCTTCTTCTTCATTCATGTCCAAAGATTTTTAACGTTCAATGCGCTGCACTAACGTTCAATCGTTCAAAGTTGATGTATGCCAAATGTCGATTAAATGCAAGTTTGAACGGTTGCACATCTCGTATGTCCTACCGTTCAACGGTTCAAAGTTGTTGTAAATGCAAATATAATCGTATGATTTTATTCTTGCATACTACATGTACATGTAATGAAATGACGACGGGCATATACCTTACGCTTAAGACGCAGTAACAAGTGAGACAATTCTTACCTATTTATTGCGTCATAAGCATTAGCATTTTATACAATTACGTCATAATTCCGCAATAAACAATTGCTAATCGTTCTTGACTACCCTTAGCATTGAACGGTTGAACGTTAGAACATCGCGATTCTCCTTATTTTGCAGATATGTAGCATATATCAAATTGCTATAGAATGGGAAGCTTCTTATGCATCGATTAATTGAAAGTTTGAACGTTTGTACATCTCATATGTTCTACCGTTCAACGGTTCAAATTGATGTCAATGCGATTGCATATTTCTTGCGTCATAAGCAATTTATGCAATTATGTCATAATTCCGCAATAAACAATTACTATTCGTTCTTGACTACCCTTAGCATTGAACGATTGAACGTTAGAACATCGAGTTTCTCCTTATTTTGCAGATATGTAACATCTATCAAATTGCTATAGAATGTGGAACTTCTATCCTTTTTGTCTATCCTAATGCATATATAACATTGATATAAGTATGATCATACATTTTATATAAATAGATCTACGTCGTAAAATATTATTTTCGGTAAATTTCGCAAAAGACACGGAAACAAGTAAAACTTGTCACAATGATCCTAACCTTTTTGCATCATAAACCTTATATACAGTAACGTCATTATCACATAACAAACAATTAATATATATTCTTGACTACCCTTAGCATTGAACGGTTGAACCCTAGAACGTCTACTTTTTTCAGATACATCACATCAATATAATTACTAGGAAAGTTTCTTAAATAGTCTAGCAAATATGTTATTTGAACGATTGCACCTCCTCTTTAAGAAATGACAAAATATACCTCAAACATTTCTCTCAAGAATATAATAAAAGGTCGCACATGTCTTTTAACTTTGAACCGTTGAACATGTGTGCAGCTCATTGAACATTTCAATTCCTTGGACATACCTCGTGGGTATTTGGGATATAACTTCTTAAAAGGTGGGGTTTTTGAAATGATAATTTTACATCATCTTCACAAACATCACAATATAACGAAGTTCCCATGAAGGGCATGCTAAAACACATTTTTTTAAACATGGAACAAACGTTAATCATTGTTCAGTCACTCTACAGTATGTCCAGAATAATACTTAAGGAGGTATGTCCAAGGAATTGAAATATATAAAACAGGTTATCGTTTAACTAGCGACTAAGTTCGATTCTCCTCATAGTTTCCATTGCGGAAATACGATATTGCCAAATATCGAGAAATCTTTTAGATATATAAACATCGTGAACACTTTTAGATATATTTATTCTCAAATATACTTTAAGCTTTAAATTCGAATCAGGTTTTAATGTTTTAATCGGGCAAACCCAATAAAATACGCATATCGTCAATAAGATGGACAAAAGGACAAATCGCAAAGTTGCTTCCCCATTTTGAATAAGTGGGTCCTGTCTGTCACAATGACTTTATCAATACAATAAAAAACTCTTTTTCATCTCGTTACACTTTGAGCTCACTCTGCCAATAAAATGCTTCAGGCCATTGCTCGCCCAATTTGAAGGGCCGTTTGGCGCGGATTTTGATTCGTTTTTTTTTCTAAATAAGCTCATTGATTTTGGTAGAATCTTACAACTGATCTATGTCGTTTTGGGTTTTAAAGTTCTTTCGATTGATAACAAACGTTAATATTCAGTTCATCAGCTGCATCAGAAAAGGCAAAATCTGCTGGAGAATGGGAATTCAGATATTTATTATATATAAGAATCCTAGTCATTTTTAGGGAAAACTGCATGAAATAGTACGACTCGAATGTTCAAACTGGTTCATTATATAAAAAAAGTCAACTTAAATTATTGGTTTATTTATTCATTCCTATTGCTTGGTTTCAATTTTTGAAACAAAGAAATATATTGCAAGTAAAACCTAAGCGAAACGTATTGAATTCAATATTTGATCGTAATATAGGTTATCAAATCTATTGACATCAATGACATGACATGACATGTCCGAGTACTTTGAGAACGAATACCAGTCATTATTATGCATATATCCATGGATGCAAAGGCATGCACTCCCATATTTCAGATGATTGGTAGGGTTCGGACCGTTTAATCTCTTTCCCAAAGTGGTGCAGTGAAGCAAGGAATGTTTCAATCGAGCATTACGATACATTCTCCACTCGATTTTCTCCTTTCTTGTTTGAAGTTAAAGGGTGTGGCACAGCGTATTGAAAAATAAAAGAAATAGGCCATCATTAAACTCCATAAAAGCGTCCATCTTTTTTTCAAAAATCGTATAGGTTTCTAACAATCCAGGAACTTTATAGCAATTATTGTATGTCATCTGTGATGGCTGCGAAATAAGAAAATATCGTTACAAGTAATATAACTTGTGATATATATATGTGTTATTTTTCTTCTATTTTCGCAGCGAGCTATAATAAGTTTGTTCATGCACATAATTTTATTCAAGGCAACCTCGCATATTAAAGGAAGCCACAGCGATCTGTGTTTTTGTCTTTTTTTTTACGTATTTGGCCCATTAAATGATTCAAGAAAATGAGCTCTTGACTAGATGTGCTCCTGCATTCGTATCTTGCTCATTATGTCACTACTCTATCGATTGCTACTAAATTTAATCGAGCAAAACTTGACACAATTCTCATTGGAAAAATAATCAAAGTGCTTAGATGGTATCTTAACCGTTTAAGGACTCTCAGAATTGGTCTTAGGGGCATATCCACGTAACTTTGACATAGAAAACATGAAATCAAATTCAAAATAGAGTTGTATACTGTTGTTTTTCAGATAGAACGATGTCTAAACCATACAAAAAAGTAAAATTATGTTTATTCGGCCAAGATCTCAAATTGAAATAAGCTTTATTGTAAGCATGTTATAAATTCAGAATTTCTATTCAGGATTTTGACCTTTTCATATGTGCTCGTCAAATTCAAAATATTGATATTAAGTACTGGTTATTTTAACTTTTGATTTATGCACCTATATGGAACCCATGGGTAAAGTCAAAGTTGTGTTCCTTGAGGCTGACTTTATATGATATTTG
>LQRL01142127.1:0-21755 GCA_001703475.1 Hydroides elegans
ACATTTAATAACATTCTAGCACATACACGAACATAATCTAGAAACATCGTTATTTACATTAAACTGCTATGGTCCACAAAGTACAGATAAACAACCATAACGTTATAATACGTATGTAGAAATATAGAAGATTCAAGAATATCTATATCTTGACACTGTATATTTTTGCTATTCTGCGCACCCTTGAAGATAATATTGACATTGACAATTTTTGTTCGAACACCCCGTCAATATAATCATGTTACATTTTCCCGTTCAAGCTTTACCGAGTTTATTCGAGAATTACGGCTAGACTATTGACTGTTTTCGCAGTTATCGTCAAAAAACCGTTTTTACGACTTTGTACGATATTCGCTGCTTCGCATGTCGTATAGAAATGGATTATTTCTCCCCGTTTTTGAGTTTGATAATCTTATTATATCTATGTAACATGGCGCTTTTCCCCTCCATCCGATACTCATTGAATGATGATGGAAATCAATTTTGCTTAGGCTTTCGATAAAACGAATGAGATAATTGTAAAACGGATTCCAGATTGTTAGGTTTGCGAGACAATATTTACTTAACATAACTGAAACTAACTAACGTGTTTTAATTTGTTCCACTTTTGATACAATAAAAAAGTAACCTAAAGTAACCGGACGCTTCTTTTGTTGTCGAGTACATTAAAACGTCTGACCGGGGCGGAATTGAAAATCCATAACTTAAATATTTTTTTCATTTATTTTATTCATTATTTTGAATATTAATGTATATATGTTTATTGTATGTATACAATTGGGTCGATTCTGTTTACATTAAAATATATATGCATATAAACATAAGAATAAAAATCACAAAAAAATGTGAAAAGCTTTATATTGGTTCAAAGCACAACAGATCCCATATAAAATGAATATTGTGTCAGACTATCCTTAGGCTTTATTAAAGCTTAAATCTTGACTCGGACTCATGTTTGTTTATGTCGTCAATCGTTTACTTTAAATCCATTTATATTGATCAATTAATCTGATCAAATGAAGGACAGGGGACATAATAAAGGTAGCTTACTTATGAAAAACGTTAGTTATGGCATTTGAACAATCAAACAAAATCATTATGTTATGAAGTGGAATAAAATAAATGTGTCATAATATTATTGGTATATGTAATATCAAAAAACCATTTGGAAGTAAACATGGATGAATTTGTATTTTGCATTGTGTAATTTACAGGAAAATAAGCATGTTTAATTATCACTAAACAATGGAAACCAGTCAAGGAAATCTCAACAAACAGTGTACGGCTTTTGTAACCGAGAGTGAGACGTACGCATTATGTGTCTACAATCGGAGCGCCTTTTGCGAAAAACAAATGAAACAACTCCCGTTGCCAAAGGAAGTCCCGAAAATACCGATTAAGGGACTGTATACGGATACTGAAACCAGGGTAGATAAGGAATTTGGAGGTGATATGTACGCGATGGTGGACTCGGTGTCACAACGATTGAGAAAATATTCAAGACTAAGGCTCTCATCATTATTGCTGGAAGAACTTGTGTATTTAAATTTTCTAATCGCTTTGTATTGCATGAGATGTCATAATGCACCTCGTTTTGCTACAAGAACTTTTATATTTCAAAACATAATGTTTGCAATCCAAGTTTTAAACAGAAGTTCGAATATCATTATTGAATATCAAGGTATTGATGATCAGGATTATATTATCGGGAAATTTATGGTCGCTAAATATTATGCTAGCATAATAAGTAATAAAATGAGTTAAAGTAAAGTGCGGAAAAACAAGAGAGTAATCAGTTCAAGACGCAATGATATTAACATTATATGTGGATACCTAGAGCGCACGAATATAGTGGAACATCATTTACGTATGTATCTTTTAATTGAATATACAAACGATATTATTAATCAGCCAAATCAAGGTTTGCGCATTGTATCAGAAATGTATCAGAGAGGATTGGAATGTCCAGCATATATTAGATGGAAGTTGTTTTTGAATAATAGTAATATATATATGTTCATGCCTAAGTCGCATTATTATACCGCTTGGTTTGAGCCCCTTGGATTAAAGAATACAGCTCTCATTATTCAGCAAATCTTGAATCAGGACTGCAATGACGACATCTCATGTAAACAACACATAAAAATGGTTCAATACATTAACTGTCATCCAATTGGAAGGCTTTTAAGCTTCATTTATCCTGAAATACGTGAGAAAATGGCTTTGGTATATGTTCAAGAGGATTCAGCTTCATCACATTCAAGCAGTTCAACATATCACATAAGACATAAAAAGAAAACAAGAAAATCTAAAGTGACAAATTATCAGATGATGGGAGATATGGTGAGATCAGAAATTAAGAATATGCTCGAGCAATCCACATATGATAGTGACATCGCAACTAAGTCGATGGCTGATTTTTCAAATGCGCAGAGTGAAGAGGATTTAGTTAAAGTCATTAGTTCATGTATTAACGAACCATATTTTCATGCTGCGATGAAGGCAATATCGAAAAAAGGGCTTTTACAAAGATTTAAGGAACTATTTATCTAAACCTTACATGGATTACTCTGACTCAGACGATGAATCAATCAGTGACACAGAGGTTTATGCACTTGAAGAGGTGAATGAGGTCAATGAAAACGATGAATCTATCGATGACACAAAGGCCCGTTCTTCAAAACTGGATAATGAGGTCAATGAAAAAGATAAAGCGAGAGACATTGATTCTGAAGGACACGTCGGTCTTTCTGATATTGACAGTTCATTGGAAAAATACCGCGGCCGTCCAACCACACCAGAAAGCTCCTTGTCGGACACGCCTTCCCATGACAGCGATATGTTGATACCGGATATTGGCTGATGCATTAAATTCATTGAAGCAGTCCTTAAGTCTTTATTTACTGTTGAATATTGATGATTATGCAGATGTGAATGTATTTTAATCTCGTATAATTTAGTCACGATGGAAAGAAACATTTTGGTTAGCTTCATATGATTTTATCACACACAAACAGGTATCTTCTTCGATAGTGGCCTAATTAGGTCAATTAAACTATAGGGGCGTTCGCATAGATGTTAAGGAAAACACCGGACTTACGAATATTGCTGTTTCGGCAAAAAAGTATCGTATTTGTGTGAACGCCTAAAGTTCACTATCGAATATCCCTTCCTTATGCTAGATATATTTAAGGACCGAAAATTGACTTATGTATAGATTATTGTATCAACTTCGAAAGAGATGTATGATGACCAAAAGAACAGTTAGTGACTGACATATATACCAGGAAACAATTCGGACTTTCGGATGTTAAACAGGAATTGTATTCGCCTGTGCAAGCCTGAACTACCATGTAAAAAAGCTTTCCCATGACAGCGATATGTGGATATCTGTTATTGACTAATGAAAGGAGTGTTTTAGCAAATTATGAACATGTTAAGCTATAAAACGCTTGTTTAAAGATGGTTGTCTACGACAACAACTTCGACGAAAATGGTTTTTAATCGTTGAAAAAAGCCACATATATTAATTTTATGAATATTGATAATTGACCAATGAAAGGAGTGTTCTGGCAAATTATGATTATGTTAAGCTAGAGAACTTTTATTTTATGACGGTTGTCTACGACAAAGACCACGACGAAAACGATTTTTAATCGCTGAGTAACCCTTATATATTAAAATTATAAATATTGGATATTGACTTATAAAAGGAGTGTTATAGCAAATCTTAATTTATGTTTAGCAATTGCACTTTTTTTTTACTGATGGTCTGTCTACGATCACAACTACGACGAACACGATTTTAAATCATTTAATAAGCAATTTATATTGATATTAGGATTATAGAACATATTCTGCTTAATATTATTACCTTTTGCATTTAGCAGAATTGAATAATTTAAACAATATTCATATTGAAATATTAAATATTAAAAAATATTAAAATGTCAAAACGATATATTAAAATATTAAATATTAAAAAAATATTTAAATGTCAAAACGAGCGATGGCATTTAGTCATACGCTCTTAATAGAACTTAAATTTAAAAAGGTATTTTGATATTTTGCAACTGAGATTGCAACCGAGATTTTGCAACCGAGATTCATGATTTATTATTCAGCATACTGAATAAACGATGTATCATAAACGATGGCTACTTGTGTGTAGGCATCCATTTTATGTTATACATAAATAATTTGTTTTTATAATGTGTTAAACATCACAATTACTGTAAAGCAATGGGGAGTTATCATTTTATATTGAAGTACAAATAAAACAGGAGGAGGATTATTTAGATACAATATAGACGATATATGCCACTGTGGTGTTTGAAAATGGTTTATAATTCATTACAAACGTATCATAACTGTTATATAATGATTGTAAATGAACATTATTTTGCAAAAAAATACCAATAAAACGGATTAATATAGATGTGATTTAACACTATATTTGACTTGACTAGCATGTTGTGATACGGCTTATTGACAATGTTATATAATTATTTTCCACAATAAATTTGCATATTGTACATATATAGTTGTAAATAAATTCATCGTGTTCTTAATCTAAAATGTGTTTTCATTTTGATAGGAATGTACCTTTGGTAAAATCCTATGCAACCTAAAAAAACAGATTCGGCAATAAAGGTCATTTAAACGATTGTAACATTTACGCCTTTTAGCAAATATATTTGTTCAGTTATATCCGATTTAAACTTAACGGTTTACTGCAAATACGTATGTACTTGAGTTGAGGTTTGAATTGACAATGAGCCATAGCAAATTGTAATGTTATGAGCAAGCTTGGTCATTGGATGTAGAACGTCCTGTAATTAAGTGTCTTATATGAAAAATATACCTAATATTCATTATCATTATTCCCATCGAATTATCAATTTAAGGGCAAATTTCTTTTTTGAAAATACAATCAATTATTATAATAATTATCATCTATGTTAGTTGGTGATACTGTGACCTAAGAAATTATAAAATCATTGTTTTGTAGCAAATACTTACCGCAAAAAGAAAGATTATTTATGATATGTAATTATTTTGTTAATTGCCAATTATCATAAGTTGTTAGGATTAATTGATTTGTTTACCAGAGTACCTTCAAATTTTGACTTGACATAATGACAGTAAACGGCATAGCCCTCGATATACCGAGACACTAAAATAATTTTATATGTGTGTACCGAATATATTCTGTAGCTTTGACTCAAAGCCGCACGAACCACTATACAAAGCCATTGCAGAACCTCTCCCGGAGCAGTAAGCTTGATTTAAAAATTGAGCAGTCAACTTTATTTACAGGTTATATCATAAATTATAAACCAAAGTGCCTATAGCAATCCGGCGGCAATCGATGCGGTGCAGCTTAAACGGTACATGACGCTAAATGACACATGGCTCTATGAGAGAATTTTCCCATCAGCAAGGTGGGGCTCATTTATTAAATCGCGTCTTTGTTACCGCCTCCGCCCGTCGATTCTATGGTCTTTCCCAGGTCATTTTTCCGAAATGACAATGATAAAAGCAATAAGATATAACTCTGCATCAGTTATGAGGACGTAGAGCTGTTTCTTTGCTAATACAGGTCTTAAGTATACAGTACTTTGATGACAATGATCTTTAATGGTTCATGACATAGTTTGTGTATTTACTGAAAAGTCATCAATATACCTTTAAATGATACATATTGTTTTGGTTCAATAATCCATTAATTCAGAGACGATTATTCATACTGCAAAGTGAAATATTTGTAGTTCAAATAATGAACTTGATATAATGAAAATACTTCATAAGAGTTACGTACACCTTGGATTTTATTGCACGATGGCAGCCGAGTTTGAACAAACTCGAAGGATGAGTTCAAACTCGACTGCTAAAGTGCAATGAAATCCAAGATATAGAACTCGAATAATGTGTTTCCTTTATTGCATACCTCTGATAAATTTATCTATTAAATCAACAGGAAATCTGCATGGGAGCGTCATAGCTCATGGGTAAAGGCGTTGGACTTATGTTATGTTTAAGTTTGTGCTTTGGAAAAACATGTGATGATTGTTGTTTTTTGCTTCAATTACACATATATTCCCATTTCTTGTTTAGTTCTCTATCATTTTGAATATGTAGATTTTTAATCTTGTTATTTATGAAAGGATCTCCAAATCAATGGTTTTGGGTGGATTATTTTATAGATATTCTCGTCAAATTAAATCGACAAAGACGGGGGTTCGATCCCAAACACTGACACATTTATTTGCTATTGTTTTGTATATGAATAAAAAATTCTATCACTTTAATTTAGAGTTGTTTCATTATTTGGAATTATAATGTGCTGTATTTAAACGTTCGAAAATCAATGTGTACTGTGTTATCTGGTTTGCGGATTTCCTTTAAAAGGTTCAACTAAATATATGCTAAATCAACGGGTTTTTATCCATAAATTCTATTAAAGACTAAAATGAGAAATACTTCAGGGTTAATTACGTGTTCTCAAGTGTATTTTGAAATAAAATCTCAAAGCCGGGAATCGATCCGGGGTTCTTTCTCACAGAGGCTCCAGCACTCTATCCATTGCGTCAACCCGGGGCTATTTATTGCGCAACGGAGTATAACTTACGTAACCCTGCGTTTACAATTCACAGAAACAAAAGGTTGATAACCTAGAATAACCAATGATCCACAATCTATTGCTGTTTAATAAAAGTTAACGCTGACATAAAATGCAAAATTAAAGTAGGCGTAGCGTCCGCCAAGTTAAAAACCCGAAATCGAGTCAACGGTTCCGTATAGCATTCTACGGAACACCCGTGCAGCTACAATGATTTCTTTATATTTTTCACCCAAAGTATGCAATCAAATACAGTTATGTGGGATTGTCTGTTGTCCCTTTTACCAAACAAGTAAATATTCACACATATTTCTAAATATATATATGGTGATCGACAAATCTGAACGGACTTTTGAGACGCGTGAGATTCTACTCACTGTAATAATGAAGAATGACAGAGGAACATTATACAAAGTTACCAAAACATTGAAAATTCGTAAATCCCATCACTACAGTCAATTGTGTTAGTATTCCTATTCAATTCGTCTTTCCAACACACAAGAGTATAAATACCCACACTCATTAACATGATTTATGCAATTCATGTATGAATCGAAAGATGCCTCAGTGTGAATATTATTTAGTCCGTGGATTTATGGCTCACGAAGTGATCCAAAACATAGCAGATTATGACTAAATAAAAAAACAGTTATGCAATTAAATCGCATATTCAGGATGAAAACAGGATTAGCAATTATGTAACTGACGCGACATAACAATTTGTTGTGGGTCAGGATACAAAGTAATCATACGTAAGATAACATAATCGAAATATTTAAAACTGAGATATCATTACTGAAAGTATTTCAAACTAATGTATATAGTTTCATTAGTTCATTAAAGAACATGTGATGATGAAACATATGTGACGATGATTTTTGACTGTCTACAGTGTACCTATGAATGTTATATGTTTACAAATGCGTGATAAAGCCTTGAATACACTCAAATTCATTGGATATCTTAAGTAAGCATTTACATTTTATTGTTTTTCAGCAGGGCTATAAAAAAGAACTTATTTTTTATCCAACATAAATTAGCATGTTTGGTCATATTTTAACCTTTGTCTCTTTTTTTTACTCATCTTATCAAATCTGTTTTGGCCATATACTCTGGTAGTCCCCTAAATTGCGTATAGATTAGGTTTAGTGACTATAATTTGGTAAATTGGTTATTAAATATAGGACAGCTGAAACAGGAAATATGTTTTGATCGCAAATGATAATTCATAATGCATCTGCCTTAGTCAGGCTGAATCTGTGTGACGGGAAGCATTTTTCAGACTGACCCGGATGAGTAAATTCCTTATATAATCCCCTAACTATTCAAATAGCAAACACATTATAAATGTATATTATATTATTTATCAAAGATGGATCAAATCTGTAATATGAAGTAATCATGTGTACTATATACACAACAATAAAAGAAGGGTCCTGTTGTTCAAATCCCTGTAACTTAAAAAGTTTTCAACCCCTTAAGTAATTACGTTTCGCTTGTTTTCTTTAGCTCGAAACTAGATACAAATAAAACAATTACGTTAAGTGAACCTTTGGTAAATCCGTAGATTAAGACAGCCTGATGGCTAATTTTCATGTCTTGACCTCTAGCAATCGGCCGCACAAGCGTGTGCCTAAAAATAAAGATCGAAGTATTATTCTCAATTTAGAGTGATTACATGAAGTTGAAGAGTTACTAATAACTGTTAACTCTAGATTAAAATGCTTTGTTACAATGGTTTGTTAGGTTTGCAAGACCATCTGTGCTTAACATAACTGAAACTAACTAACTTGTTTTAATTGGTTCCACTTTTTAATAATAAATAAATAGCCTAAATAACTGGACCCTTCTTTAGTTTTCGAGTACATTAAAACGTCTGACCGTGGCGGAATTGAAAATCCATAACCTTATTTTGAGCATTTAATGGTCATGTAAATACACGGTTCCTTTAAACTTTTTAATCATTTTGTATCTCTTAGATTTTTTTTTACATTTATTTTATTCATTATTTTGAATATTACTTTATATATGTATATTGTATATATACATTTGGGTCGATCCTGTTAACATGAAAATATATGTGCATATTAACATAATGTTAAGGAACAAAAAAATGGTAATAGTTTTATAATGGACAATAGCACAACATATCCCATATAAAAGGAATATTGCGTCAGACTATCCTTAGGCTTTATTAAAGCTTAAATCAGGATTGTTTATGACGTCAATCTTATGCTTAGTTCACGCGCACAAAGAAGCAAAATCCATTTATATTGATCAATTAATCTGATCAAATGAAGGACAGGGACCTAATAAAGGGGGCTTACTTATCGCAAGCATTAGTTATGGCATTTGAACAAGTGTACCAAGATCATTATGAAGTGGAATAAAATAAATATGTCATGATATTGAAAATTGTTAAGATATGTAATATCAAAAACCATTTGGGAGTATACATTAATGAGTTTGTATTTTGTATTGTGTAATTAACAGGAGAATTAGCATGTCTAACCATCCCTTAACAATGGAAAGCAGTCAAGGAAATCTCAACAAACAGTGTACGGCTTTTGTAACCAAGAGTGAGACGTACACATTATGTGTCTACAATCGGAGGGCCTTTTGCGAAAAACGAATGAAACAACTCCCGTTACCAAAGGAAGTCCCGAAAATACCGATTCAGGGACTATATACGGATACTAAAAATAAGGTAGATAAGGAGTTTGGAGGAGATATGGACGGATTGGTTGACTCGGTCTCACAACGATTGAGAAAATATTCAAGAATAAGGCTCTCATCATTATCGCTGGAAGAACTTGTTTATACAAATTTTCTAATCGCGTTGTATTGCATGAGATGTCATAATGCACCTCGTTTTGTTACAAAAAAGTTTACATTTCAAAAGAAAATGATGCTTGCAATCCAAGTATTGAATAAAAGTATGGATATCATCATCAAAGATGACAGTTTTGAAGATCAGGAATATTTCATAGGGAAATCATTGGTTGCTAATCATTTTGCTAGCATAATAAGTAATGAAATGATTTGCCGTAAAGAGTGGAAAAACAAGAGAGTTCTCAGTTCAAGACGCAATGATATTAACATTATATTTGGATACCTAGAGCGTACAAGAATAGTGGAACATCATTTATATATGTATCTTTTAATTGAATATAACAAAGATATTGATAATCAGCCTAATCCATGTTTGCGCATTGCATCAGAAATGTATAAGAGAGGATTGGAATGTCCATCATATATTAGATTTAAGTTGTTTTTGAATAATAATAATTTAAATATTTTCATGTCTAACTTGCATAATTATACCGCTTGGATTGAGCCCCTTGGATTAAAGAATATAGCTCTCTTTATTCAGCAAATGTTGAATCAGAACTGCAATGTCGACATCTCATGTGAACAACGCACACAAATGTTTCAATATATTAATTGTCATCCGATTGGAAGGCTTTTGAAGTTAGTTTGTGGTAATGAACTATGTGAAGGCATGGCGTTGACATATATTCAAGAGGATTCAGCTTCATCACATTCAAGCAGTTCAACACATCACGTAAGACATAAAAAGAAAACAAGAAAATCTAAAGTAACAGATAACCAACCACGTGAACTCATGATGATGGCAGAGATAATGAGATCAGAGATTGAGAATATTCTTGAACAATTCAAATATGATAGTGACTTTGCAACTAAGTTGATGGCTTATGTTTCAAATGCGCAGAGTGAGGAGGATTTCGTTAAAGTCATCATTTCAATTATGTACAAACCTTATTTTCGTGATACGATGAAGTCAGTGATTCAAGGATTTTTTCATCAAGCAATTGAAATGAACTTTGTAAAATGGATAAAAGACTACATCTCTCAACCTAATATGTATAACTCTGACTCAGACGACGAATCGATCAGTGACACAGAAACATCTGATGCCAAAGATGTCAATGAGGTGAATGAAAACGATATGTCGAGTGAGATTGAATCTGAAGGGCACGTCGGTCTTTCTGACATTGACAGTTCAGTGAACAAGTACCCCGGCCGTCCACCCACACCAGAAAGCTCCTTGTCGGATACTCCTTCCCATGACAGCGATATATGGATACCGTATACGCGTTCCCATGACAGCGATATGTGGATACCGGATTTAGACTAATGCAATTATTATTATAGCATTCCTTGGTTAATGATTTACTATGGAATTCTACAACTCTATATCAATCGATTACACATATTCGGACGTTGTTTTATTTTATGCTTTTGTAATCAAGCCACAATTCTATAGAAACGTTAGATAGGCTTTTGGACATTATATATATTGTAGACACATGAGCTTCTAAACAGGTAAAATATATCAATGAGAACTTTATAGGCACTGACATATATACCAAGGGAATATCGTTCTTTCGGTTTTTGATATTTCGGTGATTAGCTACTGTGTCGGATATGCACTCTTATGACAGTGATATGTAGAAACAGGATATTGACTTGTCAGATATGCCCTCTTATGACAGTGATATGTAGAAACAGGATATTGACTTAAGCAATTATATACATGGAATGCCTTGATTTATCATCAAATTTGTGGATAAAGCAATGCAATAAACATAATACAAACGATTGTTAGATCCCGTTTAAGTAGTCTATGCAAATTTGGATAATTGAATAATTTACAGGATATCGTTTGTTTGTTTATATAAGTAATTTAGCGAGGCTATACTTAGGACAATTTATGACAACGGTTGCAAAAACCTTTTTTGCAAAGAGATGAATCAAATGACATTTATGACAAGTGATATATATTCCGAAGGACACGTCGGCCTTTCTAATATTGACAGTTCCGTAAATACGAACCACGGCCGTGCCCGTGCCAATTACGATTGTTGCACCCATCGATTGTTGATTGACTACCAAACTGGTGGATAAGCCCATGGAATCATGATTCAAAATGCAATTGTGATCTCTTATTATAACAGTTTTACAATATTTTTATAACTTTACAAATATAATATCATATACAATAAATCTATGACAATGGCTGCTAAAACCACTTATCTTATGCAAAGAGGTGAATCTAATGAAGTTTATGGCAAGTGATATATAATCGGAAGGACACGTCGGCCTTTTGTATATTGACAGTTCCTTGAATAAGAACCATGGCCGTGCCTGGAGGGCTCAATGACGGGTGTATCCTACCGTGACAGGGGTATGTTGATGCCAGAAATTGACTAATGCAATGATCTATATAAATATGATGTTTGACTTATCTTTTACTTTAAAAAATTGTAGATAAACCAATGATATCCGGATTAAAAAACGATTTTGATTTCGAGTTTATTATTTGTATAATGAATTGTGTATGTATGGGCGGAAGAACATATGATTTCACGTTTGTATGAGTCATGTTCCGAAATTGTACTTGATAATTAATCAGTAAATGTATCTTCATCCAAAAAGGTTCATAGAATCAACATAATATAGCAAGGGACAAAGATTATGCAGTACGAGTCGGTATTTCTGATATTGCCATTTCAGTAAACAAGTACCACGGCCATGTCTGTGCCCGTAGAGGCACATGTCGGATACACCCTCCCATGACAGTGATATGTACACACCGGATTCTGTCTGATGCAAATACGATTACGATATCCCTCGATTTTTGATTGAATACCAAATTGATGGATATGCCCATTAAATCATGATTCTTTATGCGATTGTGATATCTTATAATGATAGTTCTACCATTTATGTATAATGTTACAAATCAAATACCATATGCAATAAATCTATTTAGATGACGATTATATGAATTGATGGTATGATTGCAATCATTTAAGCAATAGCATATAGTGGCGATACCCTTTTTCCTTTTAAAAACTGAGTCATACGATGTAATGATTAAAAGGTGACAATGACAATTGGTTAAATGACAATTGGCCAAGCAATATATAATGGTCGAGTGATCAAATATAAAGTGAAATCCAATACTCTTTTGTTTTGTCAATTTATGTCTTTATATTTCTTATGTATATATTTCGTTTTTTAATGCAAACTGTATAATAAAAGATAATCATATCTGTTTAATATTTGATGTAATATAATTATTTTCTTATAACTTCAAGAAATAGATACTCGGTCTATGTGAAAATGTATTATTACAAGGTGATTGTCTTTTTACGTGTCAAAGGGTTTTTTTATCAGACACAATCAAAGTATTTGTATATATGAGAAATGCAAAGGCCAGTTTTGCCTTATAACATTGTCAAATAATCAATTGCGCGATTCTGTGTTCTGCTATGTAGTATACACAACTTGCATATGATAGAAATGTTTGTACAAAATAATAATTAATTAATCATCAATATAGCAGAAATATTTTCATATCAATTTACTACAAATAATTAATAAGATCTACTTTTTATTTCGACATAATTATTGTGGGACATATTACAGGTTTATGACAAGACAGTAGCAATGAACACTTTTTTAAATGTATTGAAATTTACGGATGGGTCAACGTGCTAAGTTTTGCGTGGTTTTGACAGTGTGGTTCTTTGATAATTATTTGATGATGTTGTTACATTCTTCTAAGGAAATATTTTTAATATGTGCGAATTTTGATATTTTGATTTAATTGTTAATCTCTGTATTTTGACATAAATGTAAAAAGAAATCAATGAGGCTTCAAATTTGTTTGATAGCTATTGATAATTGAACCAACAAAAATGCATTGGATAAATTTGAATAACTACATCAATTCTTGATCCAGTAGCATTGATGCAGATTAAAGTTTATTTGGTAATTATAGAATAATTAATCAAATATTTGATGTTTTAAAACATCTAATCAACTTTACGTATATGAAAAATGAAATGAAGAAAAGCGAGAAAAAGAGTAAACAATATGTTAGATAAGAATGAGAAAAGTCCTGAAAGTAGAGGAAACTTTGCAATATACGACTTAGGGTGAGAGTTTCCCTTGAGCTCCAAATTCGAATTATTCATCTTATTTAGATTCTGAGTGAACATATTGTCGTGATACCATTACAATATGTAGTCTAAGTCCTCATTTATCCCAATTATTTATCTTCTACGTCACACATAGAATCATTCATTTGGATGAAGAAGGCATATTCTTCTATTTGAGATGTTGTTAATACTAATGTTTATTGTACCTAAAGCTTACAGTTAACCTCCATTGTTAAGGAATTTTGTTAGAAAATGTAAAAAATAAATAATATATATTTAATTTGACACCATGATATAGTTTTGATAGCTGTGAAATCCAATAAAGTTGAGAGGACCTTTTTTGTTTGACCTAATATGCTGTCAGAATGACTTTAATTCGACATCGGGACCATAACGTATTATTAAAAACCTTCAATACTACACAATTACAACACCTTAATGACGTGACCAAAAGCCATGTCTTGCGAAGGACCCTTGTCGAGTGGGGCATTGCAGGGATTCATTTAGAATGTTTATTGATTATTATGCCGTGTTTATTGAACTGTTAAAATCATTTCTTTCTTTCAATTTGAGCCCATATTAACACATTCCGATACTACTTGTCACGGCAGTTACTTTTGCCTGTTTTGTGGCCACTTAGTTGATCATCATTATGTACTCATTAATTGTATGTACATTGCTATCGGCCAGGGAGGGGTTTGATATTTACCATAAGGCACAATGTATTAAATGTTAAATAAAAAATGATTTTAAATAGTGATGCCTGCGAAAGAAACTTCCAGTTGTTTTTATGTATCTTGAACACCTCATGAATTTGAACATATTATAATCTAATCTCGGTATGTTTTATAGTTTACAAATAAATAGCATTTCAAAATGCCCCAAAGATGCACTTTTTCAATAGAAAATACAGCATCATTAAGGGACCGCAATGGCTATTAGATGCTAGACCTGTGTTTGCCTAGTTAAAGGCGATGTTTATCAATCGCGTGTTTATAATATTCACAAAGTCTAACTATCATATAAATATAATAATTTTGTTTTGTCTTTCAAATATAGTGAAAAATAATTGTTTTCTTGGCATTTAAATAAAATAAATCATTCCTATGGGCAATTATTATTTGCAAAATGGTTATTTATCAAACATGGCTAGTTACTTATTTAAAGTACATTTGATTGTTTTTAAATTTCTTTGTAATCCAAAATGCCCTAGGTTCCAACAGATCATAGTAAAATGACTTAACAAAGGCATTTGATGCAGAGAGTTCAAAGATCAAGACGTTGGACTTTGTGAGGGATTAGTGAATTAAAACTATTAGATTGAACCGATTGAATGCTTGTAAAGCCTTTGATGCTTTCCAGCTTGATGATTACGTTACTTTTCATATTCTCTAATAATAAAAACTATGTAATATGATAAATTGATAACTTAAAACAGGAAATTTAAATGCGTATATAAGCATATTTTTTCTAGGATTACTAGAATAAATTGCAAATTTAATTATTTTTATTTGATTTATCATTCTTATACTAACACGATAAGATAATGAATGTAAAAAAATAATAATAATAATATACATTATTCATGCAAAAATGTACCGTTTATCGATAATATCACTACAAGAAATCATTTTTTAGATAACTATTTTGGCATCAAATACTGGGATACCAATGATTTTTAAGTGGATATTACGGAAAAACTAGAAAACATACCGATAAATGACTTGGTTTTAAAAATCATAGTTAGAATAAAATATACTGTATGTCATTTTAAAGAAATTCTATCGCAGGCATCACCCTTAATTTTCAGCTCAAACAATATATTCCAATTAAAATTTGTTGACAATCGCCAGTTTATGCTACTCTTATGCAGCTTAGCTTGTTTACACATGGATCATTTATCATGCACCCTTATGATACGTTAAGTCATGCTTAGAATTAAAAACAACTAAGTGGCCACTGAGTAACTGCCGTGTTGTATTGACGTCTATCTCATAATCACGTTACTTAGTACGATTGTATGACGTTTCACTATTATCAATATAAAGATTTTGATGATGTCGGGACATAAATTGTGATCAGGGGGTACTTTTAATATTGGTTGCCTAGTGGGTTTCCCGAGTACTTTGGTAGAAGTTTTAGTCTAAGTTTTAGTTCTGAAAGAAATGAAGTTTAATATCAAGTTGAGTTAGTCAAAGTTAAGACAAATTTAGAGGAAATATAGTCTAAGTTTAACTTCGGTAAAATAAACTCCGATCGGCATTCGTCTACAAATAGTATAAGTATTGTTACGACTATTTTTAGAATCCTTTTTAGAATGATATGCAACTGGAAAATCTTTTTTAAAATGCGTTGAGCATTTGAGCATCACTTAGAACATTAGAATATGCAAAAATAATATGTTAATCTATTTTAAGAACAAATACTGAAAAGAGTTCCTACTTTTGTAGATAAATGAGCACAGTATACTAGCTTGCTAGAATTATTAGAGGATACCCTCTATAGAAATGAAAAATTAAACAAAAAATGTGAAATTGCGTTGTTTTTTTTTCACAAACACAATGTAGTTGTGTCATGGTATTTACATTTCTAATAATGTAAATTCGAATATGAATCCAGAAGGAATTTGGACCGATCGATCAATGGTAAGTCATAAGATGCGGTCCAAGTAATCAAACTGACATCTAGCTTCAAACATTCAAGGGAGTTGGTTGTTCCACTAACAACACATATATATTATTGATTTGAAGATCCTATAAAAACAGCTTTAAACTACATATATTAATGTAAATAATTTAAATTTAAGTGTGCTATAAAATAACGATTCCATGTCTTAGATAGCCATGTAATTGTCGGTGGTGATCCGTTGATCCGTTGGTCAAGTGTTATCCAACAAATGAGTAAGTTCGATTTAAAGCTGTCACATATACACATTTTGTTTCCTTCTGAGCAATCCAGGGCCTTACCCTGGAAAGTTCGGGTCTTGTTCAATGGTATATATTTTTTTTGGTGTAGGGCGAAAACAAATATGGATTTGTTCTTCTAATTTACCTCTTTTATGATTACCTGTGCATTTTTGTAATCAAGTATATGCAGCATTTTTGTAATATTTAAGACCAATTACATTTTAGATGTTTTCTATTTTAGATAAGAATTATCAAGCTGTTTCTTAAGAACTATAAATTCATCTATCACAAAATAAGGTCAAGGCTCAGACCTTTAACATATGTCCAACATCTTGTACTTATATTTAATATATAGCCTTTACCGTGACAGTCATGTTTACGCTTAAATAAAGATAAATAAATATGAAATGGGTTCCTTCGAAAATCTTATGTAAGAATCAGAGATACACTGAACAAAGTCACAGCTGCCTTTACTCATGAAAAAAATAGATTAAACATAAAATTGTTTAATCGAATGTCTAGTGTAGTTTGTGCATCCCTTTTTAAGCGTGCCTATCTCATATTTTATCGAACTATTAATTGTAGATAGTTAACATATTACAAATCGAAGGACTTTTGCCCTATGCCCGAATGCCGAGCGTTTGCCCTACAAACACCATTCGCGCCTCGGATAAACACCTTTTCTTTCCAGTAAACATAAATAAGCACCTTGTTGCTTTATGAAATTGTCAATACATGTATAATTCTTCTGTCAATTAATATTAATCGTATCTATCGATATCTAGCACCTCTGGCAAACCCTGGCTCATTCTCTTGGACGAGAAAGATATGTAGATCTGCGTCTGATCTTAATTTAATTTGTTGAAAATAGAATATGGGTCCGTCTACTAATGTTTTAAGCACTTGCCATATTTGCTAAATGATAATATTTATTATCTATGATTTTTATTATTTAATTTTAATTCATATAACATCACCTCGGGCGATGACGACGGGCACGCCTACTACCTAAAGCCACTCCAAAATTCAAACCCGGCTATCTGGAACTACGAAGCGGTGTCCTTTGTCGATTTGGAACCGGCAAAACTGTAATATGAAGTGTTATGTGTACAATTGAAGCGTTATGACCGGAGGGAAATACATCATTATTTTTATGGTGTTGTTATGCTCATGAAAACCATCGGGACATTTGAGTTTTCAAACTTTTATATCTTGAAAATATGTATATTTTACAGAAATTAAATGAACAGTGCCAAATATTTCTACTTATTCATATAATAGGGTTGACCATAAACATAAACATATGCGTGCATATTAACATGAGGGTAACGAGCACAAGAGTGTAAATAGCATTATAATGGTCTTTACACAACGGATTCCATATAAAATTATTCTGACTATACTAAGGCCTAGTTTAAAGCTTACAATTTGGACAATACATATCGTCAATTGTATACTTAGTTCACGCTCCAAGAAGCAAAATCCATTTATATTGATCATATAATCTGATCAAATGAAAGACAGGGACATAATTAAGGTAGCTTACTTATCGCAAACATTAGTTATGGCATTTGAACAATAAAACAAAATCATTATGTTTTGAAGTGGAATAAATAAATATGTCATGATATAATTAATATATGTAATAACATTTAGGAATAAACATGGATGAATTTGTATTTTGCATTGTGTAATTTACAGGAAAATTAGCATGTTTAATTATCACTAAACAATGAAAACCAGTCAAGGAAATCTCAACAAACAGTGTACGGCTTTTGTAACCAAGAGTGAGAAATACACATTATGTGTCTACAATCGGAGCGCCTTTTGCGAAAAACGAATGAAACAACTCCCGTTGCCAAAGGAAGTCCCGAAAATACCGATTCAGGGACTATATACGGATACTAAAAATAAGGTCGATAAGGAGTTTGGAGGAGATATGGACGCGTTGGTTGACTCGGTCTCACAACGATTAAGAAAATATTCAAGACTAAGGCTCTCATCATTATCGCTGGAAAAACTTGTGTATATAAATTTTCTTATCGCTGTGTATTGCATAGTATGCTATGATGCCCACTATTTAGTAACAAAACTCTTTAAATTTCCAAATTTGACGATGGCAATCAAAGTATTAAATCGAAGTTTGGATATCATCATCAAAGATGAAGGTTTTGGAGATCAGGATTATTTCATCGGGAATTCTCTCGTTGCTAAGCATTATGCTAGCATAAAAAGTTATGGAATGATTCGCCGTAAAAGGCGGAAAACCAAGAGAGTTTCCAGTTCAATAAGTTCAATAAGCAATGATATTAACATTATATTTGGATACCTAGAATGCACGAATATAGTAGATCATCATTTACATATGTATATTTTAATTGAATATGGCAAAGATATTGATAATCAGCCACATCAATGTTTGCGCGTTGTATCAGAAATGTATCAGAAAGGAGTAGAATGTCCAGCTTATATTGAATGGTACTTGTATATGAATAATAGTAATTTATATATGTGTACACCTAGGTCGCGTAATTATTCCGCCTGGTTTGAACCCCTTGGATATGAACATATGTTTTCCATTGTGCAGCAAATGGCCGACTGCAATGGCGAAATCTCAACTGAACAACTCATACAATTTGTTCAATACATTAACCGTCATCCGATTGGAAAGTTTATGGGGTTACTTGATCCTAATGAACTACGTGAAATCATGTCTTCGATATATGTTCAAGACGACTCGATTTCATCACGATCAAGCAGCTCAACACATCACATTAAGCATAAAAAGAAAACAAGAAAATCTAAAGTAAAAGATAACAAACAACGTAAACTGATGAAGATGGTAAATATTGTGATATCAGAAATTGTGAATGTAATCGAGCAATCAAATATTGGCAGTGATTGTGTTACTTTGATTGATGAGTCGTTAAATGCGCTGAATGAGGATGGTGATATTGTTAAATGTATGACTTCATTAATGACTGAACCAAATCTACTTTCTGCAATTAAGAAACTAATGGAAAAAACTAACCATCGAAGCTTAGGTATTTTTTACTTTTTCTCTCAACCTAATATGGATAAGTATGACTCAGACAATGATTCTGACAGTGACACAGAGACCCGTTCTTCCAAGGAGGGTAATGAGCTAAATGAAAATGATATGGACAGTGACATTGATTCTGAAGGACACATCGGCATTTCGGATATTGACAGTTCAGTGAATAAGTACCGTGGGCGTCCGTGCACACCCGAGAGCTCCATGTCGAATACGCCTTCCCATGACAGTGATATATGGATACCGGATACGCGTTCCCATGACAACGATATGTGGATACCGGATCTAGACTAGTGCAATGATTATTTTATCATTTATCGGTTAATGATTTACTATGGAATTATACAACTCTATCGATTACCCAGATGTGGGCGTTGTTTTATTTCATGCCTTTGTAATCAAGCCACAATTCTAAAGATAGCTTTTGGACGTTATATATATCGCAGACACATGAGCTTCTAAACAGGTCAAATATATCAATGAGAACTATATAGGCACTGACATAGATACCAAGGGAAATATAGTTTTTTATATATATTTCGGTGAATAGCTACCGTGTCGGATATGCCCTCCCATGACAGTGAAATGAAGATATAGGGTATTAACTTATGCAATTATATAGGTCGAATGCCTTGATTAATTATCAAATTCGTTGATAAGCCAAAGTAAATAAGAAAATACAAACGATTGTGCCCCCCGTGTTAGTAGGATTTTCAATTGGATAATTGAATAATTTACAGGATATCGTTGGTTTGTTTATATAAGTAACTTAGCGAAGTGGTACTTAAAAAAAACTTATGACAATGGTTGCAAAAACCTCTTATGCAAAGAGACTAATCATATGACATTTATGGCAAGTGATATAATTTTAAGGACACCTTGGCCTTTCTGATATTGACAGTTCAGTAAATAAGAACCATGGCCGTGCCCGTGCCAATTACGATTGTAGCACCCATCGATTGTTGATTGACTTCCAAACTGGTGGATAAGACCATGGAATCATGATTGTAAATGTAAGTGTGATATCTTATTATAATAGTTTTACCATTTATTTATAACTTTACAGATATAATATCATATACAATAATTCTATGACAATGGTTGCAAAAACCTCTTATCTTATGCAAAGAGGTTAATCATATGACATTTTTGACAAGTGATATATAATGTAAAGGACACGTCGGCCTTTCTGATATTGACTGTTCAGTAAATAAGAACCATGGCCATGCCTGTTTCCCCGGAGAGCTCAATGACGGATGCATCCTACTGTGACAGTGATATGTAGATACAGGACATTGACTAATGCAATGATCTATATAAATATAATCTTTGACTTATATTTTACTTTAAACAATTGCAGATAAACCAATGTTATCCGGATTACAAAACTTTAGATTTCGATTTAATTATATGTATAGTGAATTATGTATGTGGGCGAAAGGACATAGGATTTCACGTTTAAATAAGTCATTTTCCGAAGTTGTACTTAATAATTAGTTAATAAATGTATATTCATCCAAAAAGGTTCGTAGAATCAAACTAATATGGCAAGGGTTCTGAAGGACGAGTCGGAATTTCGGATATTTACAATTCAGTAAATAAGTACTACGGCTGTGCCTGTTCCCGTAGAGGCCCATGTCGGATACAGCCTCCCATGATAGTGATATGTACACACCGGATACTGTTTGATACCATTACAATTATAATATCCCTCGATATTTGATTGAATACCGAATTGATGGATATGCCCATCGAATCATTATACTAAATGTTATTTTGATATCTTATTATAGTAGTTCTACCATTTATGTATATTGTTAAAATTCTAATATCAATGGTTTTATGTTTCGTATGTATATTTTTGTTTTGGTACAAACTGTATGATTGAAGATAACTTCATCTGATCAACATGATGTTATAGCATTATTCCTTATAACTTCATAGATTTATTACTCAAATTATGTAAAAATGTATTATTTTAAGGTGATTATCTATTTACGTGTCAGCATGATTTTATCAATCACAATTAAAGTAGTTGTATAATTAAGAAGAGTGAAGACAAATTTGACACATAGCATTGGCTCATATTTAGGATATTTTCCTACGGAATTGTGAATTGAATCGAACGGAGGTTTCCTAATTATCAATTGTGTGAGTCTGTGTTCTGATATGTGGGTTATACAATTTGCATATGATAGAAG